>CANTUW010000023.1:0-121000 GCA_947686815.1 Podarcis lilfordi | reverse complement strand
GAAGGCTTTTATCACAGGACAAGAAATCAGCCCTTGAAAACTTAACGGGCGGAAAAAGATTTTTTGAAAAAATCCCTAAGCCCCGGGGTTACAATTTCAGAAAAAATCAAACTTTCGGCAATTCACTCAAAAATGGTGCCCAACGGTTGCAAATGCTCCTCTGAAAGGTTTGGCGGGCGAAACAGAAGGCTTTTTATCACAGGACAAGAAATTAGCCCTTGACAACTTAAGCGGCGGGAAATTTCTTTTGGAAAAAACCCCTGAGCCCCGGGGTCACAATTTCAGAAAAATTCTGACTTTCAGCAATTCACACAAAAATGGTCCCCAATGGTTGCAAATGCTCCCCTGAAAGGTTTGGCAGTTGAAACAGAAGGCTTTTTATCACAGGACAAGAAATCAGGCGTAAACAACTTAACCGGAGGAAAAAGATTTTTTTGAAAAAATCCCTAAACCTCGGGGTCACAATTTCAGAAAAAATTTGATTTTCGGCAGTTCACTCAAAAATGGTGCCCAACGGTGGCAAATGCTCCCCTGAAAAGTTTGGCGGTCGAAACAGAAGGCTTTTTATCACAGGACAAGAAATCAGCCCTCGACAACTTAAGTGGCGGACAAGACTTTTTGAAAAAACCCCTCAGCCCCAGGGTCACAATTTCAGAAAAAATCTGACTTTCAGCAATTCACTCAAAAATGGTGCCCAAGGGTTGCAAATGCTCCCCTGAAAGGTTTGGCGGTCGAAACAGAAGGCTTTTTCTCACAGGACAAGAAATCAGCCCTCCACAACGTAAGTGGCAGACAAGACTTTTTTGAAATAATCCCTAAGCCCAGGGGTCACAATTTCAGAAAAAATCTGACTTTCGGCAATTCACTCAGAAATGGTCCCCAATGGTTGCAAATGTTCCCCTGAAAGGTTTGGCAGTTGAAACAGAAGGCTTTTTATCACAGGAGAAGAAATCAGCCCTCAACAACTTAAACGGAGGAAAAAGATTTTTTTGAAAAATCCCTAAACCTCGGGGTCACAATTTCAGAAAAAATCTGATTTTCAGCAATTCACTCAAAAATGGTGCCCAAGGGTTGCAAATGCTCCCTGAAAGGTTTGGCGGTCGAAACAGAAGGCTTTTGTCACAGGACAAGAAATCAGCCCTCCACAACGTAAGTTGCGGACAACACTATTATGAAATAATCCCAAAGCCCAGGGGGCCCAATTTCAGAAAAAATCTGACTTTCGGCAATTCACTCAAAAATGGTCCCCAATGGTTGCAAATGTTCCCCTGAAAGGTTTGGCAGTTGAAACAGAAGGCTTTTTATCACAGGACAAGAAATCAGCCCTCGACAACTTAAGAGGCGGGCGGGAAAATTTTTTTTGAAAAAAATCCCTAAGCCCCGGGGTCACAATTTCATCAAAAATGTGACATTCCGCAGTTCACTCAAAAATGGTGCCAAACGGTTGCAAATGCTCCCCTGAAAGGTTTGGAGGTTGAAACAGAAGACTTTTTATCACAGGACAAGAAATCAGCCCTCGACAACTTAAGCGGCGGACAAGACTTTTTGAAAAAACCCTAAGCCCCGGGGTTACAATTTCAGAAAAAATCAAACTTTCGGCAATTCACTCAAAAATGGTGACCAACGGTTGCAAATGCTCCCCTGAAAGGTTTGGCGGGCGAAACAGAAGGCTTTTTATCACAGGACAAGAAATTAGCCCTTGACAACTTAATTGGCGGAAAAAGATTTTTTGAAAAAAACCCTAAGCCCCGGGGTCACAATTTCAGAAAAAATCAAACTTTCAGCAATTCACTCAAAAATGGTGCCCAACGGTTGCAAATGCTCCCCTGAAAGGTTTGGCAGTTGAAACAGAAGGCTTTTTATCACAGGACAAGAAATCAGCCCTCGACAACTTAAGCGGCAGGAAATTTCTTTTGGAAAAAACCCCTCAGCCCCGGGGTCACAATTTCAGAAAAATTCTGACTTTCAGCAATTCACACAAAAATGGTCCCCAATGGTTGCAAATGCTCCCCTGAAAGGTTTGGCAGTTGAAACAGAAGGCTTTTTATCACAGGACAAGAAATCAGGCGTCAACAACTTAACCGGAGGAAAAATATTTTTGAAAAATACCTAAACCTCGGGGTCACAATTTCAGAAAAATCTGATTTTCCGCAGTTCACTCAAAAATGGTCCCCAATGGTTGCAAATGCTCCCCTGAAAGGTTTGGCGGTCGAAACAGAAGGCTTTTTATCACAGGACAAGAAATCAGCCCTCGACAACTTAAGTGGCGGACAAGACTTTTTTGAAAAAATCCCTCAGCCCCAGGGTCACAATTTCAGAAAAAATCTGACTTTCAGCAATTCACTCAAAAATGGTGCCCAAGGGTTGCAAATGCTCCACTGAAAGGTTTGGCGGTCGAAACAGAAGGCTTTTTCTCACAGGACAAGAAATCAGCCCTCCACAACGTAAGTGGCGGACAAGACTTTTTTGAAAAAATCCCTAAGCCCAGGGGTCACAATTTCAGAAAAAATCTGACTTTCGGCAATTCACTCAAAAATGGTGCCAAACGGTTGCAAATGCTCCCCTGAAATGTTTGGCTTTCAAAACAGAAGGCTTTTTATCACAGGACAAGAAATCAGCCCTCGACAACTTAAGCGATGGGAAATTTCTTTTGGAAAAAACCCCTAAGCCCCGGGGTTACAATTTCAGAAAAATCTGACTTTCAGCAATTCACTAAAAAATGGTCCCCAACGGTTGCAAATGCTCCCCTGAAAGGTTTGGCGGTCGAAACAGAAGGCTTTTTGTCACAGGACAAGAAATCAGCCCTCCACAACGTAAGTGGCGGAAAAGACTTTTTTGAAATAATCCCTAAGCCCAGGGTCTCAATTTCAGAAAAAATCTGACTTTCGGCAATTCACTCAAAAAATGGTCCCCAATGGTTGCAAATGTTCCCCTGAAAGGTTTGGCAGTTGAAACAGAAGGCTTTTTATCACAGAACAAGAAATCAGCCCTCAACAACTTAAACGGAGGACAAAGATTTTTTGAAAAAATCCCAAAACCTCGGGGTCACAATTTCAGAAAAAAATCTGATTTTCAGCAATTCACTCAAAAATGGTGCCCAAGGGTTGCAAATGCTCCCCTGAAAGGTTTGGCGGTCGAAACAGAAGGCTTTTTGTCACAGGACAAGAAATCAGCCCTCCACAACGTAAGTGGCGGACAAGACTTTTTTGAAATAATCCCTAAGCCCAGGGGTCACAATTTCAGAAAAAATCTGACTTTCGGCAATTCACTCAAAAATGGTGCCAAACGGTTGCAAATGCTCCCCTGAAATGTTTGGCTTTCAAAACAGAAGGCTTTTTATCACAGGACAAGAAATCAGCCCTCGACAACTTAAGCGGCGGGCGGGAAAATTTTTTTTGAAAAAAATCCCTAAGCCCCGGGGTCACAATTTCATCAAAAATGTGACATTCCGCAGTTCACTCAAAAATGGTGCCAAACGGTTGCAAATGCTCCCCTGAAAGGTTTGGCGGTCGAAACAGAAGGCTTTTTCTCACAGGACAAGAAATCAGCCCTCCACAACGTAAGTGGCGGACAAGACTTTTTTGAAAAAATCCCTAAGCCCAGGGTCACAATTTCAGAAAAATCTGACTTTCGGCAATTCACTCAAAAATGGTGCCAAACGGTTGCAAATGCTCCCCTGAAATGTTTGGCTTTCAAAACAGAAGGCTTTTTATCACAGGACAAGAAATCAGCCCTCGACAACTTAAGCGATGGGAAATTTCTTTTGGAAAAAACCCCTAAGCCCCGGGGTTACAATTTCAGAAAAATCCGACTTTCAGCAATTCACTAAAAATGGTCCCCAACGGTTGCAAATGCTCCCCTGAAAGGTTTGGCGGTCGAAACAGAAGGCTTTTTGTCACAGGACAAGAAATCAGCCCTCCACAACGTAAGTGGCGGAAAAGACTTTTTTGAAATAATCCCTAAGCCCAGGGGTCACAATTTCAGAAAAAATCTGACTTTCGGCAATTCACTCAAAAATGGTCCCCAATGGTTGCAAATGTTCCCCTGAAAGGTTTGGCAGTTGAAACAGAAGGCTTTTTATCACAGAACAAGAAATCAGCCCTCAACAACTTAAACGGAGGAAAAAGATTTTTTTGAAAAAATCCCTAAACCTCGGGGTCACAATTTCAGAAAAAATCTGATTTTCAGCAATTCACTCAAAAATGGTGCCCAAGGGTTGCAAATGCTCCCCTGAAAGGTTTGGCGGTCGAAACAGAAGGCTTTTTGTCACAGGACAAGAAATCAGCCCTCCACAACGTAAGTGGCGGACAAGACTTTTTTGAAATAATCCCTAAGCCCAGGGGTCACAATTTCAGAAAAAATCTGACTTTCGGCAATTCACTCAAAAATGGTGCCAAACGGTTGCAAATGCTCCCCTGAAATGTTTGGCTTTCAAAACAGAAGGCTTTTTATCACAGGACAAGAAATCAGCCCTCGACAACTTAAGCGGCGGGCGGGAAAAATATTTTTGAAAAAAATCCCTAAGCCCCCGGGTCACAATTTCATCAAAAATGTGACATTCCGCAGTTCACTCAAAAATGGTGCCAAACGGTTGCAAATGCTCCCCTGAAAGGTTTGGAGGTTGAAACAGAAGACTTTTTATCACAGGACAAGAAATCAGCCCTCGACAACTTAAGCGGCGGACAAGACTTTTTTGAAAAAAACCCTAAGCCCCGGGGTTACAATTTCAGAAAAAATCAAACTTTCGGCAATTCACTCAAAAATGGTGCCCAACGGTTGCAAATGCTCCTCTGAAAGGTTTGGCGGGCGAAACAGAAGGCTTTTTATCACAGGACAAGAAATTAGCCCTTGACAACTTAATTGGCGGAAAAAGATTTTTTGAAAAAAACCCTAAGCCCCGGGGTCACAATTTCAGAAAAAATCAAACTTTCAGCAATTCACTCAAAAATGGTGCCCAACGGTTGCAAATGCTCCTCTGAAAGGCTTGGCGGTCGAAATAGAAGGCTTTTTATCACAGGACAAGAAATCAGCCCTCGACAACTTAAGCGGCAGGAAATTTCTTTTGGGAAAAACCCCTCAGCCCCGGGGTCACAATTTCAGAAAAATTCTGACTTTCAGCAATTCACACAAAAATGGTCCCCAATGGTTGCAAATGCTCCCCTGAAAGGTTTGGCAGTTGAAACAGAAGGCCTTTTATCACAGGACAAGAAATCAGGCGTCAACAACTTAACCGGAGGAAAAATATTTTTTTGAAAAAATACCTAAACCTCGGGGTCACAATTTCAGAAAAAATCTGATTTTCCGCAGTTCACTCAAAAATGGTGCCCAACGGTGGCAAATGCTCCCCTGAAAAGTTTGGCGGTCGAAACAGAAGGCTTTTTATCACAGGACAAGAAATCAGCCCTCGACAACTTAAGTGGCGGACAAGACTTTTTTGAAAAAATCCCTCAGCCCCAGGGTCACAATTTCAGCAAAAATCTGACTTTCAGGAATTCACTCAAAAATGGTGCCCACGGGTTGCAAATGCTCCCCTGAAAGGTTTGGCGGTCGAAACAGAAGGCTTTTTCTCACAGGACAAGAAATCAGCCCTCCACAACGTAAGTGGCAGACAAGACTTTTTTGAAATAATCCCTAAGCCCAGGGGTAACAATTTCAGAAAAAATCTGACTTTCGGCAATTCACTCAAAAATGGTGCCCAACGGTTGCAAATGCTCCTCTGAAAGGTTTGGCGGTCGAAACAGAAGGCTTTTATCACAGGACAAGAAATCAGCCCTCGACAACTTAACCGGGGAAAAGATTTTTGAAAAAATCCCTAAGCCCCGGGTCACAATTTCAGAAAAATCTGACTTTCAGCAATTCACTCAAAAATGGTCCCCAATGGTTGCAAATGTTCCCTGAAAGGTTTGGCAGTTGAAACAGAAGGCTTTTTATCACAGGACAAGAAATCAGCCCTCAACAACTTAAACGGAGGAAAAAGATTTTTTTGAAAAAATCCCAAAACCTCGGGGTCACAATTTCAGAAAAAAATCTGATTTTCAGCAATTCACTCAAAAATGGTGCCCAAGGGTTGCAAATGCTCCCCTGAAAGGTTTGGCGGTCGAAACAGAAGGCTTTTGTCACAGGACAAGAAATCAGCCCTCCACAACGTAAGTGGCGGACAAGACTTTTGAAATAATCCCTAAGCCCAGGGGTCACAATTTCAGAAAAAATCTGACTTTCTGCAATTCACTCAAAAATGGTGCCAAACGGTTGCAAATGCTCCCCTGAAATGTTTGGCTTTCAAAACAGAAGGCTTTTTATCACAGGACAAGAAATCAGCCCTCGACAATTTAAGCGGCGGAAAAAGATTTTTTGAAAAAAATCCCTAAGCCCCGGGGTCACAATTTCAGTAAAAATCTGACTTTCAGCAATTCACTCAGAAATGGTGCCCACCGGTTGCAAATGCTCCTCTGAAAGGTTCGGCGATCGAAACAGAAGGCTTTTTATCACAGGACAAGAGATTATTCCTCGACAACTTAAGTGGTGGAAAAAGATATTTTTAAAAATCCCGAAGCCCCGGGGTCACAATTTCAGCAAAAATCTGACTTTCGGCAATTAACTCAAAAATGGTCCCAACGGTTGCAAATGCTCCTCTGAAAGGTTTGGCGGGCGAAACAGAAGGCTTTTTATCACAGGACAAGAAATTAGCCCTCAACAACTTAATTGGCGGAAAAAGATTTTTTGAAAAAATCCCAAAGCCCCGGGGTCACAATTTCAACAAAAATCTGACTTTTGGTAATTCATTCAAGAATGGTGCCCAAAGGTTGCAAATGCTCCACTGAAAGTTTTGGCGGTCGAAACAGAAGGCTTTTTATCACAGGACAAGAAATCAGCTCTCGACAACTTAAGCGGCGGAAAAGACTTTTTTGAGAAATCCCTAAGCTCCGGGGTCACAATTTCAGAAAAAATTTAACTTGCGGCAATTCACTCAAAAATGGTGCCCAACGGTTGCCAATGCTCCACTGAAAGCATTGGCGGTCGAAACAGAAGGCTTTTTATCACAGAAAAAGAAATCAGTGCTCGACAACTTAAGCGGTGGACAAGACTTTTTTGAAAAAATCCCTCAGCCCCAGGGTCACAATTTCAGAAAAATTCTGACTTTCAGCAATTCACTCAAAAATGGTCCCCAATGGCTGCAAATGCTCCCCTGAAAGGTTCGGCGGTCGAAACAGAAGGCTTTTTATTACAGGACAAGAAATTAGCCCTCGACAACTTAACCGGCGGAAAAGATTTTTGAAAAATCCCTAAACCCCGGGTCACAATTTCAACAAAAATCTGACTTTCGGTAATTCACTCAAAAATGGTGCCCAAAGGTTGCAAATGCTCCACGGAAAGGTTTGGCGGTCGAAACAGAAGGCTTTTTATCACAGTACAAGAAATCAGCGCTCGACAACTTAAGCGGTGGAAAAAGATTTTTTGAAAAATCCCTAAGCCCGGGGGTCACAATTTCAGAAAAATTTTGACTTTCAGCAATTCACTCAAAAATGGTCCCCAATGGTAGCAAATGCTCCCCTGAAATGTTTGGCGGTCGAAACAGAAGGCTTTTTATCACAGGACAAGAAATCAGCCCTCAACAACTTAACCGGCGGAAAAAGATTTTTTGAAAAAATCCCACAGCCCCGGGGTCTGAATTTCAACAAAAATCTGACTTTCGGTAATTCACTCAAAAATGGTCCCCAACGGTTGAAAATGATCCTCTGAAAGGTTGGGCAGTATAAACAGAAGTCTTTTTATCCCAGGAGAAGAAATCAGCACTCGACAACGTAAGCTGAGGAAAAAGATTTTTTGAAAAAAATCCTTCAGCCCCGGGGTCACAATGTCATAAACATTCTGACTTTCGGCAATTTACTCAAAAATGGTCCCCAACGGTTGCAAATGCTCCCCTGAAAGGTCTGGCGGTCAATACAGAAGGCTTTTTATCACAGGACAAGAAATCAGCCCTCGACAACTTAACCAGCGGATAAAGATTTTTTTAAAAAAATTCCTAAGCCCCGGGGTCACAATTTCAACAAAAATCTGACTTGCGGCAATTCACTCAAAAATGGTGCCCACCGGTTGCTAATGCTCCTCTGAAAGGTTCGGCGGTCGAAACAGAAGGCTTTTTATCACAGGACAAGAGATTATTCCTCGACAACTTAAGTGGCGGAAAAAGATATTTTGAAAAAATCACGAAGCCCCGGGGTCACAATTTCAGCAAAAATCTGACTTTCGGCAATTAACTCAAAAATGGTCCCAACGGTTGCAAATGCTCCTCTGAAAGGTTTGGCGGTCGAAACAGAAGGCTTTTTATCACAGGACAAGAAATCAGCGCTCGACAACTTAAGCGGTGGCAAAAGATTTTTTGAAAAATCCCTAAGCCCCGGGGTCACAATTTCAGCAAAAATCTGACTTTCGGCAATTAACTCAAAAATGGTCCCAACGGTTGCAAATGCTCCTCTGAAAGGTTTGGCGGTCGAAACAGAAGGCTTTTTATCACAGGACAAGAAATCAGCCCTCGACAACTTAAGCGGGGGAAAAAGATTTTTTGAAAAATCCCTAAGCCCGGGGGTCACAATTTCAGAAAAATTCTGACTTTCAGCAATTCTCTCAAAAAAATGGTCCCCAATGGTAGCAAATGCTCCCCTGAAATGTTTGGCGGTCGAAACAGAAGGCTTTTTATCACAGGACAAGAAATCAGCACTCGACAACGTAAGCGGAGGAAAAAGATTTTTTGAAAAAATCCATAAGCCCCGGAGTAACAATTTCAGAAAAATCTCACTTTCGAAAATTCACTCAAAAATGGTCCCCAACGGTTGCAAATGATCCTCTGAAAGGTTGAGCAGTATAAAGAGAAGTCTTTTTATCACAGGAGAAGAAATCAGCACTCAACAACGAAAGCTGTGGAAAGAGATTTTTTGAAAAAATCCCTCAGCCCCGGGATCTAAATTTCAGAAAAAATCTGACTTTCGGCAATTTACTCAAAAATGGTCCCCAACGGTTGCAAATGCTCCCCTGAAAGGTCTGGCAGTCAAAACAGAAGGCTTTTTATCACAGGACAAGAAATCAGGCATCAACAACTTAACCGGAGGAAAAAGTTTTTTTGAAAAAATACCTAAACCCGGGGTCACAATTTCAGAAAAAATCTGACATTCAGCATTTCACTTAAAATTGGTACCAAACGGTTGCAAATGATCCTCTGAAAGGTTGGGCAGTATAAACAGAAGTCTTTTTATCACAGGAGAAGAAATCAGCACTCGACAACGTAAGCTGAGGAAAAAGATTTTTTGAAAAAATCCCTAAGCCCCGGGATCTAAATTTCAGAAAAAATCTGACTTCCGGTAATTCACTCAAAAATGGTGCCCAAAGGTTGCAAATGCTCCACAGAAAGGTTTGGCGGTCGAAACAGAAGGCTTTTTATCACAGGACAAGAAATCAGCTCTCGACAACTTAAGCGGCGGAAAAGACTTTTTTGAAAAAATCCCTAAGCCCCGGGGTCACAATTTCAGCAAAAATCTGACTTTCAGCAATTCACTCAAAAATGGTGCCCAACGGTTGCAAATGCTCCCCTAAAAGGTTTGGCGGTATAAACAGAAGGCTTTTTGTCACAGGACAAGAAATTAGCCTTCGACAACTTAACCGGCGGAAAAAGATTTTTTGAAAAAATTCCTCAGCCCCGGGGTCACAATTTCAGAGAAAATCTGACTTTCGACAATTCACTCAAAAATGGTACCAAACGGTTGCAAATGATCCTCTGAAAGGTTGGGCAGTATAAACAGAAGTCTTTTTATCACAGGACAAGAAATCAGCACTCGACAACGTAAGCTGTGGAAAAAGATTTTTTGAAAAAATCCCTCAGCCCCGGGATCTAAATTTCAGAAAAAATCTGACATTCGGAAATTTACTCAAAAATGGTCCCCAATGGTTGGAAATGCTCCCCTGAAAGGTCTGGGGGTCAAAACAGAAGGCTTTTTATCTCAGGACAAGAAATCAGCCCTCGACAACTTAACGAGCGGAAAAAGATTTTTTGAAAAAAATTCCTAAGCCCCGGGGTCACAATTTCAACAAAAATCTGACTTTCGGTAATTCACTCAAAAATGGTGCCCAAAGGTTGCAAATGCTCCACTGAAAGGTTTGGCGGCCGAAACAGAAGGCTTTTTATCACAGGACAAGAAATCAGCCCTCGACAACTTAACCAACGGATAAAGATTTTTTTTAAAAAATTCCTAAGCCCCGGGGTCACAATTTCAACAAAAATCTGACTTGCGGCAATTCACTCAAAAATGGAGCCCAACGGTGGCAAATGCTCCACTGAAAGCATTGGCGGTCGAAAGAGAAGGCTTTTTATCACAGGACAATAAATCAGCCCTCGACAACTTAACCGGCGGGAAAAGATTTTTTGAAAAAATCCCTAAGCCCCGGGGTCACATTTTCAACAAAAGTCCGACTTTCGGTAATTCACTCAAAAATGGTGCCCAAAGGTTGCAAATGCTCCACTGAAAGGTTTGGCGGTTGAAACAGAAGGCTTTTTATCACAGGACAAGAGATCAGCGCTCGACAACTTAAGCGGTGGAGAAAGATTTTTTGAAAAAATTCCTCAGCCCCGGGGTCACAATTTCAGAAAAAATCTGACTTTCGACAATTCACTCAAAAATGGTACCGAACGGTTGCAAATGATCCTCTGAAAGGTTGGGCAGTATAAACAGAAGTCTTTTTATCACAGGACAAGAAATCAGCACTCGACAACGTAAGCTGTGGAAAAAGATTTTTTGAAAAAATGCCTCAGCCCCGGGATCTAAATTTCAGAAAAAATCTGACATTCGGCAATTTACTCAAAAATGGTCCCCAACGGTTGCAAATGCTCCCCTGAAAGGTCTGGGGGTCAAAACAGAAGGCTTTTTATCTCAGGACAAGAAATCAGCCCTCGACAACTTAACGAGCGGAAAAAGATTTTTTCAAAAAATTCCTAAGCCCCGGGGTCACAATTTCAACAAAAATCTGACTTTCGGTAATTCACTCAAAAATGGTGCCCAACGGTTGCAAATGCTGCACTGAAAGGTTTGGCGGTCGAAACAGAAGGCTTTTAATCACAGGACAAGAAATCAGCCCTTGACAACTTAAGTGGCGGAAAAAGATTTTTGAAAAAATCCCTCAGCCCCGGGGTCAGAATTTCAGAAAAATTCTGACTTTCAGCAATTTACTGAAAAATGGTGCCTAACGGTTGGAAATGCTGCACTGAAAGGTTTGGCGGTCGAAACAGAATGCTTTTTATCACAGGACATGAAATCAGCCCTTGACAACTTAACCGGCGGAAAAAGATTTTTTGAAAAAATCCCACAGCCCCGGGGTCTGAATTTCAGAAAAATTCTGACTTTCAGCAATTCACTCAAAAATGGTGCCAAACGGTTGCAAATGATCCTCTGAAATGTTTGGCATTATAAACAGAAGCGTTTTTATCACAGGACATGAAATCAGCACTCGACAACGTAAGCCGAGGAAAAAGATTTTTTGAACAAATCCCTCAACCCCGGGGTCACAATTTCAGAAAAAAATCTGACTTTCGATAATTCACTCAAAAATGGTGCCAAACGGTTGCAAATGATCCACTGAAAGGTTTGGCGGCCAAAATAGAAGGCTTTTTATCATAGGACAAGAAATCAGCCCTCGACAACTTAACCGGCAGAAAAAGTTTTTTTTGAAAAAATCCCTGAGCCCGGTGGTCACAATTTCAGAAAAATTCTGACTTTCAGCAGTTCACTCAAAAATGGTCCCCAATGGTTGCAAATGCTCCACTGAAAGGTTTGGCGGTCGAAACAGAAGTCTTTTTATCATAGGACAAGAGATCAGCGCTCGACAACTTAAGCGGTGGAAAAAGAGTTTTTGAAAAAATTCCTCAGCCCCGGGGTCACAATTTCAGAAAAATTCTGACTTTCAGCAATTCACTCAAAAATGGTCCCCAAAGGTTGCAAATTCTCCACTGAAAGGTTTGGCGGTCGAAACAGAAGGCTTTTTATCACAGGAGAAGAAATCAGCCCTCGACAACTTAAGCGGAGGAAAAAGATTTTTTGAAAAAATACCTAAGCCCCGGGGTCACAATTTCAACAAAAATCTGAATTTCGGTAATTCACTCAAAAATGGTTCCCAACGGTTGCAAATGCTCCACTGAAAGGTTTGGCGGTCGAAACAGAAGGCTTTTTATCACAGAACAAGAAATCAGCCCTCGACAACTTAAGCGGTAGAAAAAGATTTTTTTTTAAAATCCCTCAGCCCCGGGGTCACAATTTCAGAAAAATTCTGACTTTCAGCAATTCACTCAAAATAGGTCCCCAATGGTTGCAAATGCTCTCCTGAAAGGTTTGGCGGTCGAAACAGAAGGCTTTTTATTACAGGACAAGAAATTAGCCTTCGACAACTTAACCGGCGGAAAAAGATTTTTTGAAAACATCCCTAAGCCCCGGGGTCACAATTTCAGAAAAAATCAGACTTTCAGCAATTCACTCAAAAATGGTGCCAAACGGTTGCAAATGCTCCTTTCAAAGGTTTGGCAGTATAAACAGAAGGCTTTTAATCACAGGACAAGAAATCAGCCCTCGACAAATTAAGCCGAGGAAAACAATTTTTTGAAAACATCCCTCAGCCCAGGGGTCACAATTTCAGAAAAATTCTGACTTTCAGCAATTCACTCAAAAATGGTCCCCAAGGGTTGCAAATGCTCCCCTGAAAGGTTTGGCGGTCGAAATAGAAGGGTTTTTATCACAGGACAAGAAATCAGCCCTCAACAACTTAACCAGCGGATAAAGATTTTTTGAAAAAATTCCTAAGCCCCGGGGTCACAATTTCAACAAAAATCTGAATTTCGGTAATTCACTCAAAAATGGTGCCCAACGGTTGCAAATGCTCCACTGAAAGGTTTGGCGGTCGAAACAGAAGGCTTTTTATCACAGGAGAAGAGATCAGCTCTCGACAACTTAAGCGGTGGAAAAAGATTTTTTGAAAAAATCCCTCAGCCCCGGGGTCACAATTTCAGAACAATTCTGACTTTCAGCAATTCACTCAAAATAGGTCCCCAATGGTTGCAAATGCTCTCCTGAAAGGTTTGGCGGTCGAAATAGAAGGCTTTTTATTACAGGACAAGAAACTAGCCCTCGACAACTTAACTGGCGGAAAAAGATTTTTTGAAAAAATCCCTAAGCCCCGGGGTCACAATTTCAGCAAAAATCTGACTTTTGGCAATCCACTCAAAAATGGTGCCCAAAGATTGCAAATGCTCCACTGAAAGGTTTGGCGGTCGAAACAGAAGGGTTTTTATCACAGGACAACAAATCAGCCCTCGACAACTTAACCGTCGGAAAAAGATTTTTTGAAAAAGTCCCTAGGCCCCGGGGTCACAGTTTCAGAAAAAATCAGACTTTCAGCAATTCACTCAAAAATGGTGCCGAACGGTTGCTAATGCTCCCCTAAAATGTTTGGCGGTCAAAATAAAAGGCTTTTTATCACAGGACAAGAAATTAGCCTTCGACAACTTAACCGGGGGGAAAAGATTTTTTGAAAAAATCCCGAAGCCCTGGGGTCACAATTTCAGAAAAAATCTGACTTTCAGCAATTCACTAAAAAATGGTCCCCAACGGTTGCATATGCTCCTCTAAAAGATTTGGCGGTTAAATCAGAAGGCTTTTTATTACAGGACAAGAAATTATCCCTCGACAACTTAACCGGCGGAATTTTTTTGAAAAAAATTCCTAAGCCCCGGGGTCACAATTTCAGAAAAACCTGATATTCCGAAGTTCACTAAAAAATGGTCCCAAACGCTTGCAAAAGATTCTCTGAAAGCTTTTGCAGTATAAGCAGAATGCTGTGTATCACAGGACAAGAAATCAGCGCTTGACAATGTAAGCCGAGGAAAAGATTTTTGAAAAATCCCTCAGCCCGGGGTCACAATTTCAACAAAAATCTGACTTTCGGGAATTCACTCAAAAATGGTACCCAACGGTTGCAAATGCTCCAGTGAAAGGTTTGGCTGTTGAAACAGAAGGCTTTTTATCACAGGACAAGAAATTATCCCTCAACAACTTAACCGGCCGAAAAGATTTTTTGAAAAAATCCCTAAGCTCCGAGGTCACAATTTCAGAAAAATCTGACTTTCGACAATTCACTCAAAAATGGTGCCAAACGGTTGCAAATGATTCTCTGAAAGGTTTGGCAGTATAAAACGAAGGCTTTTATCACAGGACAAGAAATCAGCCCTCGACAACTTAAGCGGCGGACAAGACTTTTTTGAAAAAATCCCTCAGCCCCAGGGTCACAGTTTCAGAAAAAATCTGACTTTCAGCAATTCACTCAAAAATGGTCCCCAACGGTTGCAAATGCTCCCCTGAAATGTTTGGCTTTCAAAACAGAAGGCTTTTTATCACAGGACAAGAAATCAGCCCTCGACAACTTAAGCGGCGGGCGGGAATTTTTTTTTTGAAAAAAATCCCTAAGCCCCGGGGTCACAATTTCATCAAAAATGTGACTTTCGGGAATTCACTCAAAAATGGTGCCGAACGGTTGCTAATGCTCCCCTAAAATGTTTGGCGGTCAAAATAAAAGGCTTTTTATCACAGGGCAAGAAATTAGCCTTCGACAACTTAACCGGGGGGAAAAGATTTTTTGAAAAAATCCCGAAGCCCTGGGGTCACAATTTCAGAAAAAATCTGACTTTCAGCAATTCACTAAAAAATGGTCCCCAACGGTTGCATATGCTCCTCTAAAAGATTTGGCGGTTAAATCAGAAGGCTTTTTATTACAGGACAAGAAATTATCCCTCGACAACTTAACCGGCGGAATTTTTTTGAAAAAAATTCCTAAGCCCCGGGGTCACAATTTCAGAAAAACCTGATATTCCGCAGTTCACTCAAAAATGGTACCAAACGCTTGCAAATGATTCTCTGAAAGCTTTTGCAGTATAAACAGAAGGCTTTTTATCACAGGACAAGAAATCAGCGCTTGACAATGTAAGCCGAGGAAAAAGATTTTTTGAAAAAATCCCTCAGCCCCGGGGTCACAATTTCAACAAAAATCTGACTTTCGGGAATTCACTCAAAAATGGTACCCAACGGTTGCAAATGCTCCAGTGAAAGGTTTGGCTGTTGAAACAGAAGGCTTTTTATCACAGGACAAGAAATTATCCCTCAACAACTTAACCGGCCGAAAAAGATTTTTTTGAAAAAATCCCTAAGCTCCGGGGTCACAATTTCAGAAAAAATCTGACTTTCGACAATTCACTCAAAAATGGTGCCAAACGGTTGCAAATGATTCTCTGAAAGGTTTGGCAGTATAAAACGAAGGCTTTTTATCACAGGACAAGAAATCAGCCCTCGACAACTTAAGCGGCGGACAAGACTTTTTTGAAAAAATCCCTCAGCCCCAGGGTCACAGTTTCAGAAAAAATCTGACTTTCAGCAATTCACTCAAAAATGGTCCCCAACGGTTGCAAATGCTCCCCTGAAATGTTTGGCTTTCAAAACAGAAGGCTTTTTATCACAGGACAAGAAATCAGCCCTCGACAACTTAAGCGGCGGGCGGGAAATTTTTTTTTGGAAAAAATCCCTAAGCCCCGGGGTCACAATTTCATCAAAAATGTGACATTCCGCAGTTCACTCAAAAATGGTGCCAAACGGTTGCAAATGCTCCACTGAAAGGTTTGGAGGTTGAAACAGAAGACTTTTATCACAGGACAAGAAATCAGCCCTCGACAACTTAAGCGGCGGACAAGACTTTTTGAAAAAAACCCTAAGCCCCGGGTTACAATTTCAGAAAAAATCAAACTTTCGGCAATTCACTCAAAAATGGTGCCCAACGGTTGCAAATGCTCCTCTGAAAGGTTTGGCGGGCGAAACAGAAGGCTTTTATCACAGGACAAGAAATTAGCCCTTGACAACTTAATTGGCGGAAAAAGATTTTTTGAAAAAAACCCTAAGCCACGGGGTCACAATTTCAGAAAAAATCAAACTTTCAGCAATTCACTCAAAAATGGTGCCCAACGGTTGCAAATGCTCCTCTGAAAGGCTTGGCGGTCGAAATAGAAGGCTTTTTATCACAGGACAAGAAATCAGCCCTCGACAACTTAAGCGGCAGGAAATTTCTTTTGGGAAAAACCCCTCAGCCCCGGGGTCACAATTTCAGAAAAATTCTGACTTTCAGCAATTCACACAAAAATGGTCCCCAATGGTTGCAAATGCTCCCCTGAAAGGTTTGGCAGTTGAAACAGAAGGCCTTTTATCACAGGACAAGAAATCAGGCGTCAACAACTTAACCGGAGGAAAAATATTTTTTTGAAAAAATACCTAAACCTCGGGGTCACAATTTCAGAAAAAATCTGATTTTCCGTAGTTCACTCAAAAATGGTGCCCAACGGTGGCAAATGCTCCCTGAAAAGTTTGGCGGTCGAAACAGAAGGCTTTTATCACAGGACAAGAAATCAGCCCTCGACAACTTAAGTGGCGGACAAGACTTTTTGAAAAAATCCCTCAGCCCCAGGGTCACAATTTCAGAAAAATCTGACTTTCTGCAATTCACTCAAAAATGGTGCCCAAGGGTTGCAAATGCTCCCCTGAAAGGTTTGGCGGTCGAAACAGAAGGCTTTTTCTCACAGGACAAGAAATCAGCCCTCCACAACGTAAGTGGCAGACAAGACTTTTTTGAAATAATCCCTAAGCCCAGGGGTAACAATTTCAGAAAAAATCTGACTTTCGGCAATTCACTCAAAAATGGTGCCCAACGGTTGCAAATGCTCCTCTGAAAGGTTTGGCGGTCGAAACAGAAGGCTTTTTATCACAGGACAAGAAATCAGCCCTCGACAACTTAACCGGGGGAAAAAGATTTTTTGAAAAAATCCCTAAGCCCCGGGGTCACAATTTCAGAAAAAATCTGACTTTCAGCAATTCACTCAAAAATGGTCCCCAATGGTTGCAAATGTTCCCCTGAAAGGTTTGGCAGTTGAAACAGAAGGCTTTTTATCACAGGACAAGAAATCAGCCCTCAACAACTTAAACGGAGGAAAAAGATTTTTTTGAAAAAATCCCTAAACCTCGGGGTCACAATTTCAGAAAAAATCTGATTTTCAGCAATTCACTCAAAAATGGTGCCCAAGGGTTGCAAATGCTCCCTGAAAGGTTTGGCGGTCGAAACAGAAGGCTTTTGTCACAGGACAAGAAATCAGCCCTCCACAACGTAAGTGGCGGACAAGACTTTTTGAAATAATCCCTAAGCCCAGGGGTCACAATTTCAGAAAAATTTGACTTTCAGCAATTCACTCAAAAATGGTCCCCAACGGTTGCAAATGCTCCCCTGAAATGTTTGGCTTTCAAAACAGAAGGCTTTTTATCACAGGACAAGAAATCAGCCCTCGACAATTTAAGCGGCGGAAAAAGATTTTTTGAAAAAAATCCCTAAGCCCCGGGGTCACAATTTCAGTAAAAATCTGACTTTCAGCAATTCACTCAGAAATGGTGCCCACCGGTTGCAAATGCTCCTCTGAAAGGTTCGGCGATCGAAACAGAAGGCTTTTTATCACAGGACAAGAGATTATTCCTCGACAACTTAAGTGGTGGAAAAAGATATTTTAAAAAATCCCGAAGCCCCGGGGTCACAATTTCAGCAAAAATCTGACTTTCGGCAATTAACTCAAAAATGGTCCCAACGGTTGCAAATGCTCCTCTGAAAGGTTTGGCGGGCGAAACAGAAGGCTTTTTATCACAGGACAAGAAATTAGCCCTCAACAACTTAATTGGCGGAAAAAGATTTTTTGAAAAATCCCAAAGCCCCGGGTCACAATTTCAACAAAAATCTGACTTTTGGTAATTCATTCAAGAATGGTGCCCAAAGGTTGCAAATGCTCCACTGAAAGTTTTGGCGGTCGAAACAGAAGGCTTTTTATCACAGGACAAGAAATCAGCTCTCGACAACTTAAGCGGCGGAAAAGACTTTTTTGAGAAATCCCTAAGCTCCGGGGTCACAATTTCAGAAAAAATTTAACTTGCGGCAATTCACTCAAAAATGGTGCCCAACGGTTGCCAATGCTCCACTGAAAGCATTGGCGGTCGAAACAGAAGGCTTTTTATCACAGAACAAGAAATCAGTGCTCGACAACTTAAGCGGTGGAAAAAGATTTTTTGAAAAAATGCCTCAGCCCCAGGGTCACAATTTCAGAAAAATTCTGACTTTCAGCAATTCACTCAAAAATGGTCCCCAATGGCTGCAAATGCTCCCCTGAAAGGTTCGGCGGTCGAAACAGAAGGCTTTTTATTACAGGACAAGAAATTAGCCCTCGACAACTTAACCGGCGGAAAAAGATTTTTTGAAAAAATCCCTAAACCCCGGGGTCACAATTTCAACAAAAATCTGACTTTCGGTAATTCACTCAAAAATGGTGCCCAAAGGTTGCAAATGCTCCACGGAAAGGTTTGGCGGTCGAAACAGAAGGCTTTTTATCACAGTACAAGAAATCAGCGCTCGACAACTTAAGCGGTGGAAAAAGATTTTTTTGAAAAATCCCTAAGCCCGGGGGTCACAATTTCAGAAAAATTTTGACTTTCAGCAATTCACTCAAAAATGGTCCCCAATGGTAGCAAATGCTCCCCTGAAATGTTTGGCGGTCGAAACAGAAGGCTTTTTATCACAGGACAAGAAATCAGCCCTCAACAACTTAACCGGCGGAAAAAGATTTTTTGAAAAAATCCCACAGCCCCGGGGTCTGAATTTCAGAAAAATTCTGACTTTCAGCAATTCACTCAAAAATGGTCCCCAACGGTTGCAAATGATCCTCTGAAAGGTTGGGCAGTATAAACAGAAGTCTTTTTATCCCAGGAGAAGAAATCAGCACTCGACAACGTAAGCTGAGGAAAAAGATTTTTTGAAAAAATCCCTCAGCCCCGGGGTCACAATTTCAACAAAAATCTGACTTTCGGCAATTTACTCAAAAATGGTCCCCAACGGTTGCAAATGCTCCCCTGAAAGGTCTGGCGGTCAATACAGAAGGCTTTTTATCACAGGACAAGAAATCAGCCCTCGACAACTTAACCAGCGGATAAAGATTTTTTTAAAAAAATTCCTAAGCCCCGGGGTCACAATTTCAACAAAAATCTGACTTGCGGCAATTCACTCAAAAATGGTGCCCACCGGTTGCAAATGCTCCTCTGAAAGGTTCGGCGGTCGAAACAGAAGGCTTTTTATCACAGGACAAGAGATTATTCCTCGACAACTTAAGTGGCGGAAAATGATATTTTGAAAAATCACGAAGCCCGGGGTCACAATTTCAGCAAAAATCTGACTTTCGGCAATTAACTCAAAACTGGTCCCAACGGTTGCAAATGCTCCTCTTAATGTTTTGGCGGTCGAAACAGAAGGCTTTTATCACAGGACAAGAAATCAGCGCTCGACAACTTAAGCGGTGGCAAAGATTTTTGAAAAATCCCTAAGCCCCGGGGTCACAATTTCAGCAAAAATCTGACTTTCGGCAATTAACTCAAAAATGGTCCCAACGGTTGCAAATGCTCCTCTGAAAGGTTTGGCGGTCGAAACAGAAGGCTTTTTATCACAGGACAAGAAATCAGCCCTCGACAACTTAAGCGGGGGAAAAAGATTTTTTGAAAAATCCCTAAGCCCGGGGGTCACAATTTCAGAAAAATTCTGACTTTCAGCAATTCTCTCAAAAAAATGGTCCCCAATGGTAGCAAATGCTCCCCTGAAATGTTTGGCGGTCGAAACAGAAGGCTTTTTATCACAGGACAAGAAATCAGCACTCGACAACTTAAGCGGTGGCAAAAGATTTTTTGAAAAATCCCTAAGCCCCGGAGTAACAATTTCAGAAAAAATCTGACTTTCGAAAATTCACTCAAAAATGGTCCCCAACGGTTGCAAATGATCCTCTGAAAGGTTGAGCAGTATAAAGAGAAGTCTTTTTATCACAGGAGAAGAAATCAGCACTCGACAACGTAAGCTGAGGAAAAAGATTTTTTGAAAAAATCCCTCAGCCCCGGGATCTAAATTTCAGAAAAAATCTGACTTTCGGCAATTTACTCAAAAATGGTCCCCAACAGTTGCAAATGCTCCCCTGAAAGGTCTGGCGGTCAAAACAGAAGGCTTTTTGTCACAGGACAAGAAATCAGCCCTCGACAACTTAACCAGCGGATAAAGATTTTTTTAAAAAAATTCCTAAGCCCCGGGGTCACAATTTCAACAATAATCTGACTTGCGGCAATTCACTCAAAAATGGTGCCCACCGGTTGCAAATGCTCCTCTGAAAGGTTCGGCGGTCGAAACAGAAGGCTTTTTATCACAGGACAAGAGATTATTCCTCGACAACTTAAGTGGCGGAAAAAGATATTTTGAAAAAATCCCGAAGCCCCGGGGTCACAATTTCAGCAAAAATCTGACTTTCGGCAATTAACTCAAAAATGGTCCCAACGGTTGCAAATGCTCCTCTGAAAGGTTTGGCGGGCGAAACAGAAGGCTTTTTATCACAGGACAAGAAATTAGCCCTCGACAACTTAATTGGCGGAAACAGATTTTTTGAAAAAATCCCGAAGCCCCGGGGTCACAATTTCAACAAAAATCTGACTTTTGGTAATTCATTCAAGAATGGTGCCCAAAGGTTGCAAATGCTCCACTGAAAGTTTTGGCGGTCGAAACAGAAGGCTTTTTATCACAGGACAAGAAATCAGCGCTCGACAACTTAAGCGGTGGCAAAAGATTTTTTGAAAAATCCCTAAGCCTCGGGGTAACAATTTCAGAAAAAATCTGACTTTCGACAATTCACTCAAAAATGGTACCAAACGGTTGCAAATGATCCTCTGAAAGGTTTGGCAGTATAAACAGAAGTGTTTTTATCACAGGACATGAAATCAGCACTCGTCAACGTAAGCCGAGGAAAAAGATTTTTTGAAAAAATCCCTCAGCCCCGGGGTCACATTTTCAGAAAAATTCTGACTTTCAGCAATTCACTCAAAAATGGTCCCCAATGGTTGCAAATGCTCCCCTGAAAGGTTTGGCGGTCGAAACAGAAGGCTTTTTATCACAGTACAAGAAATCAGCGCTCGACAACTTAAGCGGTGGCAAAAGATTTTTTGAAAAATCCCTAAGCCCGGGGGTCACAATTTCAGAAAAATTCTGACTTTCAGCAATTCACTCAAAAATGGTCCCCAATGGTAGCAAATGCTCCCCTGAAATGTTTGGCGGTCGAAACAGAAGGCTTTTTATCACAGGACAAGAAATCAGCGCTCGACAACTTAAGCGGTGGCAAAAGATTTTTTGAAAAATCCCTAAGCCCCGGGGTAACAATTTCAGAAAAAATCTGACTTTCGACAATTCACTCAAAAATGGTACCAAACGGTTGCAAATGATCCTCTGAAAGGTTGGGCAGTATAAACAGAAGGCTCTTTATCACAGGACAAGAAATCAGCCCTCGACAACTTAACCAGCTGTCAGGGGTTCAGGAGCAGAGGCACAGGAAAGGGAGGAAATAGAGAGCGAGGGGGAGGAGTCCGAAGGAAATGTTAGCGATGACAGCGGTCCGAGGTCTCTGAGTCTTTCCAGCGAATCGGAAGATTCACAGAAAGGGGAAAGGGGCCAGAGGGGACTCAGAGAGCAGCAGTTGGAAATCAGGACCAGCGTCCACACCAGAGTGCAGTAGGGGGGAGGAGTCCCAGGCATCGGGATCAGGCGGCGCACTGCCAGTGGGAGGAATGAGTCAGGATTGGCCACGCCTCCATCGGGGAGCGAGGAAACGGTCGAGAGGAAGGTTGAAGGCTGGGCGCGCGCCAAGTTCAAATGTACAGGAGGGCGGCGCAGTTGGCAGCCCGGATAGGGAGCCAGGTCCCAAAGCCCGCCGAAAAGAGGGGGAGGAGTCAGGAGGGTCAGCGTCAGAAGAATCCAGGAAGGAAGGGACCCCGGGGGGTAGCAGGACCCAGAGGAGAAAGGAGAGACGTAAGAGGTGGAGTAAGGCTAGAATCTTAAACTGGTGTACAGGGGCGGAGACTCAGATGGAGCTTCGCCGATCTAACCCCTAGACGTAGAGCTGGGGCGCTCCGGCTTGAAAATG
This sequence comes from Podarcis lilfordi, assembly GCA_947686815.1. NCBI lineage: Eukaryota > Metazoa > Chordata > Lepidosauria > Squamata > Lacertidae > Podarcis > Podarcis lilfordi. Next base: position 98,907 of record CANTUW010000023.1, on the reverse strand, counting down.
GAAACTGTACTTCAATAAAGACTTTTGCACATTACTGCCGGCTAGCGTTGGTCCTCTGTGAGCTGGGACCTGGAGCCAGCTCTGACACCAGCGGATAAAGATTTTTTTAAAAAAATTCCTAAGCCCCGGGGTCACAATTTCAACAAAAATCTGACTTTCGGCAATTAACTCAAAAATGTTCCCAACGGTTGCAAATGCTCTACTGAAAGGTTCGGCGGTCGAAACAGAAGGCTTTTTATCACAGGACAAGAGATTATTCCTCGACAACTTAAGCGGTGGGAAAAGATTTTTTCAAAAAATTCCTCAGCCCCGTGGTCACAATTTCAGAAATATTCTGACTTTCAGCAATTCACTCAAAAATGGTCCCCAAGGGTTGCAAATGCTCCCCTGAAAGGTTTGGCGGTCGAAACAGAAGGCTTTTTATCACAGGACAAGAAATCAGCGCTCGACAGCTTAATCGGTGGAAAAGGATTTTTTGAAAAATCCCTAAGCCCCGGGGTCAGAATTTCAGAAAAAATCTGACTTTTGACAATTCACTCAAAAATGCTACCAAACGGTTGCAAATGATCCTCTGAAAGGTTGGGCAGTATAAACAAAAGTCTTTTTATCACAGGACAAGAAATCAGCACTCAACAACGAAAGCTGTGGAAAGAGATTTTTTGAAAAAATCCCTCAGCCCCGGGATCTAAATTTCAGAAAAAATCTGACTTTCGGCAATTTACTCAAAAATGGTCCCCAACGGTTGCAAATGCTCCCCTGAAAGGTCTGGCAGTCAAAACAGAAGGCTTTTTATCACAGGACAAGAAATCAGGCATCAACAACTTAACCGGAGGAAAAAGGTTTTTTTTGAAAAAATACCTAAACCCGGGGTCACAATTTCAGAAAAAATCTGACATTCAGCATTTCACTTAAAATTGGTACCAAACGGTTGCAAATGATCCTCTGAAAGGTTGGGCAGTATAAACAGAAGTCTTTTTATCACAGGAGAAGAAATCAGCACTCGACAACGTAAGCTGAGGAAAAAGATTTTTTGAAAAAATCCCTAAGCCCCGGGATCTAAATTTCAGAAAAAATCTGACTTTCGGCAATTTACTCAAAAATGGTCCCCAACGGTTGCAAATGCTCCTCTGAAAGGTCTGGCAGTCAAAACAGAAGGCTCTTTATCACAGGACAAGAAATTAGCCCTCGACAACTTAACTGGCGGAAAAAGATTTTTTGAAAAAATCCCTAAACCCCGGGGTCACAATTCAACAAAAATCTGACTTCCGGTAATTCACTCAAAAATGGTGCCCAAAGGTTGCAAATGCTCCACAGAAAGGTTTGGCGGTCGAAACAGAAGGCTTTTTATCACAGGACAAGAAATCAGCTCTCGACAACTTAAGCGGCGGAAAAGACTTTTTTGAAAAAATCCCTAAGCCCCGGGGTCACAATTTCAGCAAAAATCTGACTTTCAGCAATTCACTCAAAAATGGTGCCCAACGGTTGCAAATGCTCCACTTAAAGGTTTGGCGGTATAAACAGAAGGCTTTTTGTCACAGGACAAGAAATTAGCCTTCGACAACTTAACCGGCGGAAAAAGATTTTTTGAAAAAATTCCTCAGCCCCGGGGTCACAATTTCAGAGAAAATCTGACTTTCGACAATTCACTCAAAAATGGTACCAAACGGTTGCAAATGATCCTCTGAAAGGTTGGGCAGTATAAACAGAAGTCTTTTTATCACAGGACAAGAAATCAGCACTCGACAACGTAAGCTGTGGAAAAGATTTTTGAAAAATCCCTCAGCCCCGGGATCTAAATTTCAGAAAAAATCTGACATTCGGAAATTTACTCAAAAATGGTCCCCAATGGTTGGAAATGCTCCCCTGAAAGGTCTGGGGGTCAAAACAGAAGGCTTTTTATCTCAGGACAAGAAATCAGCCCTCGACAACTTAACGAGCGGAAAAAGATTTTTTGAAAAAAATTCCTAAGCCCCGGGGTCACAATTTCAACAAAAATCTGACTTTCGGTAATTCACTCAAAAATGGTGCCCAAAGGTTGCAAATGCTCCACTGAAAGGTTTGGCGGCCGAAACAGAAGGCTTTTTATCACAGGACAAGAAATCAGCCCTCGACAACTTAACCAGCGGATAAAGATTTTTTAAAAAAAATTCCTAAGCCCCGGGGTCACAATTTCAACAAAAATCTGACTTGCGGCAATTCACTCAAAAATGGAGCCCAACGGTGGCAAATGCTCCACTGAAAGCATTGGCGGTCGAAACAGAAGGCTTTTTATCACAGGACAATAAATCAGCCCTCGACAACTTAACCGGCGGGAAAAGATTTTTTGAAAAAATCCCTAAGCCCCGGGGTCACATTTTCAACAAAAGTCCGACTTTCGGTAATTCACTCAAAAATGGTGCCCAAAGGTTGCAAATGCTCCACTGAAAGGTTTGGCGGTTGAAACCGAAGGCTTTTTATCACAGGACAAGAGATCAGCGCTCGACAACTTAAGCGGTGGAGAAAGATTTTTTGAAAAAATTCCTCAGCCCCGGGGTCACAATTTCAGAAAAAATCTGACTTTCGACAATTCACTCAAAAATGGTACCGAACGGTTGCAAATGATCCTCTGAAAGGTTGGGCAGTATAAACAGAAGTCTTTTTATCACAGGACAAGAAATCAGCACTCGACAACGTAAGCTGTGGAAAAAGATTTTTTGAAAAAATGCCTCAGCCCCGGGATCTAAATTTCAGAAAAAATCTGACATTCGGCAATTTACTCAAAAATGGTCCCCAACGGTTGCAAATGCTCCACTGAAAGGTCTGGGGGTCAAAACAGAAGGCTTTTTATCTCAGGACAAGAAATCAGCCCTCGACAACTTAACGAGCGGAAAAGATTTTTGAAAAAAATTCCTAAGCCCCGGGGTCACAATTTCAACAAAAATCTGACTTTCGGTAATTCACTCAAAAATGGTGCCCAACGGTTGCAAATGCTGCACTGAAAGGTTTGGCGGTCGAAACAGAAGGCTTTTTATCACAGAACAAGAAATCAGCCCTTGACAACTTAAGTGGCGGAAAAAGATTTTTGAAAAAATCCCTCAGCCCCGGGGTCAGAATTTCAGAAAAATTCTGACTTTCAGCAATTTACTGAAAAATGGTGCCTAACGGTTGGAAATGCTGCACTGAAAGGTTTGGCGGTCGAAACAGAATGCTTTTTATCACAGGACATGAAATCAGTCCTTGACAACTTAACCGGCGGAAAAAGATTTTTTGAAAAAATCCCACAGCCCCGGGGTCTGAATTTCAGAAAAATTCTGACTTTCAGCAATTCACTCAAAAATGGTGCCAAACGGTTGCAAATGATCCTCTGAAATGTTTGGCATTATAAACAGAAGCGTTTTTATCACAGGACATGAAATCAGCACTCGACAACGTAAGCCGAGGAAAAAGATTTTTTGAACAAATCCCTCAGCCCCGGGGTCACAATTTCAGAAAAAAATCTGACTTTCGATAATTCACTCAAAAATGGTGCCAAACGGTTGCAAATGATCCACTGAAAGGTTTGGCGGCCAAAATAGAAGGCTTTTTATCATAGGACAAGAAATCAGCCCTCGACAACTTAACCGGCAGAAAAAGTTTTTTTGAAAAAATCCCTGAGCCCCGGGGTCAGAATTTCAGAAAAATTCTGACTTTCAGCAGTTCACTCAAAAATGGTCCCCAATGGTTGCAAATGCTCCACTGAAAGGTTTGGCGGTCGAAACAGAAGTCTTTTTATCATAGGACAAGAGATCAGCGCTCGACAACTTAAGCGGTGGAAAAGAGTTTTGAAAAAATTCCTCAGCCCCGGGGTCACAATTTCAGAAAAATTCTGACTTTCAGCAATTCACTCAAAAATGGTCCCCAAAGGTTGCAAATGCTCCACTGAAAGGTTTGGCGGTCGAAACAGAAGGCTTTTTATCACAGGAGAAGAAATCAGCCCTCGACAACTTAACCAGCGGATAAAGATGTTTTGAAAAAATTCCTAAGCCCCGGGGTCACAATTTCAACAAAAATCTGAATTTCGGTAATTCACTCAAAAATGGTGCCCAACGGTTGCAAATGCTCCACTGAAAGGTTTGGCGGTCGAAACAGAAGGCTTTTTATCACAGAACAAGAAATCAGCCCTCGACAACTTAAGCGGTAGAAAAAGATTTTTTTAAAAAATCCCTCAGCCCCGGGGTCACAATTTCAGAAAAAATCAGACTTTCAGCAATTCACTCAAAAATGGTGCCAAACGGTTGCAAATGCTCCTTTCAAAGGTTTGGCAGTATAAACAGAAGGCTTTTAATCACAGGACAAGAAATCAGCCCTCGACAATGTAAGCCGAGTAAAACAAATTTTTTGAAAACATCCCTCAGCCCAGGGGTCACAATTTCAGAAAAATTCTGACTTTCAGCAATTCACTCAAAAATGGTCCCCAAGGGTTGCAAATGCTCCCCTGAAAGGTTTGGCGGTCGAAATAGAAGGGTTTTTATCACAGGACAAGAAATCAGCCCTCAACAACTTAACCAGCGGATTTAGATTTTTCGAAAAAATTCCTAAGCCCCGGGGTCACGATTTCAACAAAAATCTGAATTTCGGTAATTCACTCAAAAATGGTGCCCAACGGTTGCAAATGCTCCACTGAAAGGTTTGGCGGTCGAAACAGAAGGCTTTTTATCACAGGAGAAGAGATCAGCTCTCGACAACTTAAGCGGTGGAAAAAGATTTTTTGAAAAAATCCCTCAGCCCCGGGGTCACAATTTCAGAACAATTCTGACTTTCAGCAATTCACTCAAAATAGGTCCCCAATGGTTGCAAATGCTCTCCTGAAAGGTTTGGCGGTCGAAATAGAAGGCTTTTTATTACAGGACAAGAAACTAGCCCTCGACAACTTAACTGGCGGAAAAAGATTTTTTGAAAAAATCCCTAAGCCCCGGGGTCACAATTTCAGCAAAAATCTGACTTTCAGGAATTCACTCAAAAATGGTCCCCAACGGTTGCAAATGATTCTCTGAAAGCTTTTGCAGTATAAACAGAAGGCTTTTTATCACAGGACAAGAAATCAGCGCTTGACAATGTAAGCCGAGGAAAAAGATTTTTTAAAAAAATCCCTCAGCCGGGGTCACAATTTCAACAAAAATCTGACTTTCGGGAATTCACTCAAAAATGGTGCCCAACGGTTGCAAATGCTCCAGTGAAAGGTTTGGCTGTCGAAACAGAAGGCTTTTTATCACAGGACAAGAAATTATCCCTCAACAACTTAACCGGCCGAAAAAGATTTTTTTGAAAAAATCCCTAAGCTCCGGGGTCACAATTTCAGAAAAAATGTGACTTTCGACAATTCACTCAAAAATGGTGCCAAACGGTTGCAAATGATTCTCTGAAAGGTTTGGCAGTATAAAACGAAGGCTTTTTATCACAGGACAAGAAATCAGCCCTCGACAACTTAAGCGGCGGACAAGACTTTTTTGAAAAAATCCCTCAGCCCCAGGGTCACAGTTTCAGAAAAAATCTGACTTTCAGCAATTCACTCAAAAATGGTCCCCAACGGTTGCAAATGCTCCCTGAAAGGTTTGGCGGTCGAAACAGAAGGCTTTTATCACAGGACAAGAAATTAGCCCTCGACAACTTAACCGGCGGAAAAAGATTTTTTGAAAAAATCCCTAAGCCCCGGGGTTACAATTTCAGAAAAACCTGATATTCCGCAGTTCACTCAAAAATGGTCCCCAACGGTTGCAAATGCTCCCCTAAAAGGTTTGGCGGTTAAAACAGAAGGCTTTTTATTACAGGACAAGAAATTATCCTTCGACAACTTAACCGGTGGAAAAAAAGTTTTTGAAAAAATCCCTCAGCCCCGGGTCACAGTTTCAGAAAAAATCTGACTTTCAGCAATTCACTCAAAAATGGTGCCCAAAGGTTGCAAATGCTTCACTGAAAGGTTTGGCAGTCGAAACCGAAGGGTTTTTATCACAGGACAAGAAATCAGCCCTCGACAACTTAAGCGGTGGACAAGACTTTTTTGAAAAAATCCCTCAGCCCCGGGTCACAATTTTAACAAAAATCTGACTTTCAGCAATTCACTCAAAAATGGTCCCCAACGGTTGCAAATGCTCCTCTGAAATCTTTGGCGGTCAAAATAGAAGGCTTTTTATCACAGGACAAGAAATTTGCCTTCGACAACTTAAGCGGTGGAAAAAGATTTTTGACAAAATCCCTAAGCCCGGGTCACAATTTCAGAAAAATCTGAATTACAGCAATTCACTCAAAAATGGTCCCCAACGGTTACAGATGCTCCTCTGAAATTTTTGGCGGTTAAAATAGAAGGCTTTTTATTACAGGACAAGAAATTATCCCTCGACAAGTTAACCGGCAGAAGAAGAGTTTTTGAAAAAATCCCTAAGCCCAGGGTCACAATTTCAGAAAAATCTGACTTTCGACAATTCACTCAAAAATGGTACCAAACGCTTGCAAATGATTCTCTGAAAGCTTTGGCAGTATAAACACAAGGCATTTTATCACAGGACAAGAAATCAGCGCTTGACAATGTAAGCCGAGGAAAAAGATTTTTTGAAAAAATCCCTAAGCCCCGTGGTCACAATTTCAACAAAAATCTGACTTTCGGGAATTCACTCAAAAATGGTGCCCAACGGTTGCAAATGCTCCCCTGAAAGGATTGGCGGTCGAATCAGAAGGCTTTTTATCACAGGACAAGAAATCAGCCCTCGACAACTTAAGCGGCGGAAAAAGATTTTTTTGACAAAATCCCAAAGCCCCGGGGTCACAATTTCAGAAAAAATCTGACTTTCGACAATTCACTCAAAAATGGTGCCAAACGGTTGCAAATGCTGCACTGAAAGGTTTGGCGGTCGAAACAGAAGTATTTTTATCACAGGACAAGAAATCAGCCCTCCACAACTTAAGCAGCGGGAATGTTTTTTTTGAAAAAATCCCTAAGCCACAATTTGTAATGTGTGTAAATTTGTAAAATACCTAAGCCACAACCGTATCCAACGGTTGCAAATGCTCCCCTGAAAGGTTTGGCGGTCGAAATAGAAAGCTATTTATCACAGGACAAGAAATCAACCCTCGACAACTTAAGCGGCTGAAAAGATTTTTGAAAAAATCCCTAAGCCCCTGGTCACAATTTCACCAAAAATCTGACTTTCAGCAATTCACTCAAAAATGGTCCCCAACGGTTGCAAATGCTCCACTGAAAGGTTTGGCGTTCGAAACAGAAGGCTTTTTATCACAGGACAAGAAATCAGCCCTCAAAAACTTAACCGCCGGAAAAAGATTTTTTGAAAAAATCGCTAAGCCCCAGGGTCACAATTTCTGAAAAAATCTGTCTTTCAGCAATTGACTCAAAAATGGTCCCCAAAGGTTGCAAATGCTCCTCTGAAATCTTTGGCATTCAATATAGAAGGCTTTTTATCACAGGACAAGAAATTAGCCTTTGACAACTTAACCGGCGGAAAAAGATTTTTTGAAAAAATCCCTAAGCCCCGGGGTCACAATTTCAGCAAAAATCTGACTTTCAGCAAGTCACTCAAAAATGGTCCCCAACGGTTGCAAATGCACCCCTAAAAGGTTTGGCGGTCGAAACAGAAGGCTTTTTATCAGAGGACAAGAAATTAGCCCTCGACAACTTAACCGGTGGAAAAAGGTTTTTTTGAAAAATCCCGAAGCCACGGGGTCACAATTTCAGAAAAACCTGATATTCCTCAGTTCACTCAGAAATGGTGCCCCAAGGTTGCAAATGCTCCACTGAAAGGTTTGGCGGTCGAAACAGAAGGCTTTTTATCACAGGACAAGAAATCAGGCCTCGACAACTTAAGCGGCGGACAAGACTTTTTTGAAAAAATCCCTCAGCCCCGGAGTCACAATTTCAGCAAAAATCTGACTTTCAGCAGTTCACTCAAAAATGGTCCCCAACGGTTGCATATGCTCCCGTAAAATGTTTGGCGGTCAAAATAGAAGGCTTTTTATTACAGGACAAGAAATTATCCCTCGACAATTAAGCGGCGGAAAAAGAGTTTTTGAAAAAATGCCTGAGCCCCGGGGTCACAATTACAACAAAAATCTAACTTTCGGCAATTCACTCAAAAATGGTGCCCCAAGGTTGCAAATGCTCCAGGGAAAGTTTTACCGGTCGAAACAGAAGGGTTTTTATCACAGGACAAGAAATCAGCCCTCGACAACTTAAGCAGCGGACAAGACTTTTTTGAAAAAATCCCTCAGCCCCGGGGTCACAATTTCAGAAAAAAGCTGACTTTCAGCAATTCACTCAGAAATGGTCCCCAACGGTTGCAAATGCTCCCCTAAACGGTTTAGCGGTCAAAATAGAAGGCTTTCTATCACAGGACAAGAAATTAGCCTTCAACAACTTAACCGGCGGAAAAAGATTTTTTCAAAAAATCCCTAAGCCCCGGGGTCACAATTTCAGCAAAAATCTGACTTTCAGCAATTCACTCAAAAATGGTCCCCAACGGTTGAATATGCTCCCCTAAAAGGTTTGGTGGTCGAAACAGAAGGGTTTTTATCACAGGACAAGAAATTATCCCTCGACAACTTAACCGGCGGAAAAGAGTTTTGAAAAAATCCCTAAGCCCCGGGGTCACAATTTCAGAAAAACCTGATATTCCGCAGTTCACTCAAAAATGGTACCTAAGGGTTGCAAATGCTCCTCTGAAATCTTTGGCGGTCGAAACAGAAGGGTTTTTATCACAAGACAAGAAATCAGCCCTCGACAACTTAAGCGGCGGACAAGACTTTTTTGAAAAAATCCCTCAGCCCCAGGGTCACAGTTTCAGAAAAAATCTGACTTTCAGCAATTCACTCAAAAATGGTCCCCAACGGTTGCAAATGCTCCCCTGAAAGGTTTGGCGGTCGAAACAGAAGGCTTTTTATCACAGGACAAGAAATTAGCCATCGACAACTTAACCGGCGGAAAAAGATTTTTTGAAAAAATCCCTAAGCCCCGGGGTTACAATTTCAGAAAAACCTGATATTCCGCAGTTCACTCAAAAATGGTCCCCAACGGTTGCAAATGCTCCCCTAAAAGGTTTGGCGGTCAAAATAGAAGGCTTTTTATCACAGGACAAGAAATTATCCTTCGACAACGTAACCGGCGGAAAAATAATTTTTGAAAAAATCCCTCAGCCCCGGGGGTCACAGTTTCAGAAAAAATCTGACTTTCAGCAATTCACTCAAAAATGGTGCCCAAAGGTTGCAAATGCTTCACTGAAAGCTTTGGCAGTCGAAACCGAAGGGTTTTTATCACAGGACAAGAAATCAGCCCTCGACAACTTAAGCGGTGGACAAGACTTTTTTGAAAAAATCCCTCAGCCCCGGGTCACAATTTTTATAAAAATCTGACTTTCAGCAATTCACTCAAAAATGGTCCCCAACGGTTGCAAATGCTCCTCTGAAATCTTTGGCGGTCAAAATAGAAGGCTTTTTATCACAGGACAAGAAATTTGCCTTCGACAACTTAAGCGGTGGAAAAAGATTTTTTGACAAAATCCCTAAGCCCCGGGGTCACAATTTCAGAAAAAATCTGACTTTCAGCAATTCACTCAAAAATGGTCCCCAACGGTTACAGATGCTCCTCTGAAATTTTTGGCGGTTAAAATAGAAGGCTTTTTATTACAGGACAAGAAATTATCCCTCGACAAGTTAACCGGCAGAAGAAGAGTTTTTGAAAAATCCCTAAGCACCGGGGTCACAATTTCAGAAAAAATCTGACTTTCGACAATTCACTCAAAAATGGTACCAAACGCTTGCAAATGATTCTCTGAAAGCTTTGGCAGTATAAACACAAGGCATTTTATCACAGGACAAGAAATCAGCGCTTGACAATGTAAGCCGAGGAAAAAGATTTTTTGAAAAAATCCCTAAGCCCCGGGGTCACAATTTCAACAAAAATCTGACTTTCGGGAATTCACTCAAAAATGGTGCCCAACGGTCGCAAATGCTCCCCTGAAAGGATAGGCGGTCGAAACAGAAGGCTTTTTATCACAGGACAAGAAATCAGCCCTCGACAACTTAAGCGGCGGAAAAAGATTTTTTTGAAAAAATCCCTAAGCTCCGGGGTCACAATTTCAGAAAAAATCTGACTTTCGACAATTCACTCAAAAATGGTGCCAAACGGTTGCAAATGCTGCACTGAAAGGTTTGGCGGTCGAAACAGAAGTATTTTTATCACAGGACAAGAAATCAGCCCTCCACAACTTAAGCGGCGGGAATGTTTTTTTTGAAAAAATCCCTAAGCCACAATTTGTAATGTGTGTAAATTTGTAAAATACCTAAGCCACAACCGTATCCAACGGTTGCAAATGCTCCCCTGAAAGGTTTGGCGGTCGAAATAGAAAGCTATTTATCACAGGACAAGAAATCAACCCTCGACAACTTAAGCGGCTGAAAAAGATTTTTTGAAAAAATCCCTAAGCCCCTGGTCACAATTTCACCAAAAATCTGACTTTCAGCAATTCACTCAAAAATGGTCCCCAACGGTTGCAAATGCTCCACTGAAAGGTTTGACGTTCGAAACAGAAGGCTTTTTATCACAGGACAAGAAATCAGCCCTCAAAAACTTAACCGCCGGAAAAAGATTTTTTGAAAAAATCGCTAAGCCCCAGGGTCACAATTTCTGAAAAAATCTGTCTTTCAGCAATTGACTCAAAAATGGTGCCCCAAGGTTGCAAATGCTCCAGGGAAAGTTTTACCGGTTGAAACAGAAGGGTTTTTATCACAGGACAAGAAATCAGCCCTCAACAACTTAAGCGGCGGACAAGACTTTTTTGAAAAAATCCCTCAGCCCCGGAGTCACAATTTCAGCAAAAATCTGACTTTCAGCAGTTCACTCAAAAATGGTCCCCAACGGTTGCATATGCTCCCGTAAAATGTTTGGCGGTCAAAATAGAAGGCTTTTTATTACAGGACAAGAAATTATCCCTCGACAATTAAGCGGCGGAAAAAGAGTTTTTGAAAAAAATGCCTGAGCCCCGGGGTCACAATTTCAGCAAAAATCTGACTTTCAGCAATTCACTCAAAAATGGTCCCCAACGGTTGCATATGCTCCCCTAAAAGGTTTGGTGGTCGAAACAGAAGGGTTTTTATCACAGGACAAGAAATTATCCCTCGACAACTTAACCGGCGGAAAAAGAGTTTTTGAAAAAATCCCTAAGCCCCGGGGTCACAATTTCAGAAAAACCTGATATTCCGCAGTTCACTCAAAAATGGTACCTAAGGGTTGCAAATGCTCCTCTGAAATCTTTGGCGGTCGAAACAGAAGGGTTTTTGTCACAAGACAAGAAATCAGCCCTCAACAACTTAAGCGGTGGAAAAAGATTTTTTGAAAAAATGCCTGAGCCCCGGGGTCACAATTACAACAAAAATCTGACTTTCGGCAATTTACTCAAAAATGGTCCCCAACGGTTGCAAATGCTACACTGAAAGGTTTGGCGGTCGAAACAGAAGGGTTTTTATCACAGGACAGGAAATTATCCCTCTACAACTTAACCGGCGGAAAAAGAGTTTTTGAAAAAATGCCTGAGCCCCGTGGTCACAATTTCAGAAAAACCTGATATTCCGCAGTTCACTCAAAAATGGTCCCCAACGGTTGCAAATGCTCCCCTGAAAGGTTTGGCGGTCAAAATAGAAGGCTTTTTATCACAGGACAATAAATTATCCCTCGACAACTTAACCGGCGGAAAAAGACTTTTTGAAAAAATCCCTAAGCCCCGGGTCACAATTTCAGCAAAAATCTGACTTTCAGCAATTCACTCAAAAATGGTCCACAAAGGTTTCAAATGCTCCTCTGAAATCTTTGGCGGTCGAAACGGAAGGGTTTTTATCACAGGACAAGAAATCAGCCCTCAACAACTTAACCGGCGGAAAAAGATTTTTTGAAAAAATCCCTAAGCCCCGGGGTCTAATTTCAGAAAAATCTGACTTTCAGCAATTCACTCAAAAATGGTCCCCAACGGTTGCAAATGCTCCCCTAAAAGGTTTGGCGGTCGAAACAGAAGGGTTTTTATCACAGGACAAGAAATCAGCCCTCGACAACTTAACCGGCGGAAAAAGATTTTTTGAAAAAATCCCTAAGCCCCGGGGTCACAATTTCAGCAAAAATCTGACCTTTGGCAATTCACTCAAAAATGGTGCCCAAAGGTTGCAAATGCTCCACTGAAGGGTTTGGCGGTCGAAACAAAAGGGTTTTTATCACAGGACAAGAAATCAGCCCTCGACAACTTAAGCGGCAGACAAGACTTTTTTGGAAAAAATCCCTCAGGCCCGGGGTCACAGTTTCAGCAAAAATCTGACTTTCAGAAATTCACTCAAAAATCGTCCCCAACGGTTGCAAATGCTCCCCTAAAAGGATTGGCGGTCGAAACAGAAGGCTTTTATCACAGGACAAGAAATCAGCCCTCGACAAGTTAACCGGCGGAAAAAGATTTTTGAAAAATCGCTAAGCCCCAGGGTCTAATTTCAGCAAAATCTGACATTTGGCAATTCACTCAAAAATGGTGCCCAAAGGTAGCAAATGCTTCTCTGAAAGGTTTGGCGGTCAAAATAGAAGGCTTTTTATCACAGGACAAGAAATTAGCCTTCGACAACTTAAGCAGCGGACAAGACTTTTTTGAAAAAATCCCTCAGCCCCGGGGTCACTGTTTCAGAAATAATCTGACTTTCAGCAATTCACTCAAAAATGGTGCCCAACGGTTGCAAATGCTTCCTAAAAGGTTTGGCGGTCAAAATAGAAGGCTTTTATCACAGGACAAGAAATTAGCCTTCGACAACTTAACCGGCGGAAAAGATTTTTGACAAAATCCCTAAGCCCCGAGGTCACAATTTTAGAAAAACCTGATATTCCGCAGTTCACTCAAAATGGTCCCCAACGGTTGCAAATGCTCCTCTGAAATCTTTGGCGGTCGAAACAGAAGGGTTTTATCATAGGACAAGAAATCAGCCCTCAACAACTTAAGCGGTGGAAAAAGATTTTTGAAAAATCTCTAAGCCCAGGGTCACAATTTCAGAAAAATCTGACTTTCAGCATTTCACTCAAAAATGGTCCCCAACGGTTGCAAATGCTCCCCTGAAAGGATTGGCGGTCCAAACAGAAGGGTTTTTATCACAGGAGAAGAAATCAGCCCTCAACAACTTAAGCGGTGGAAAAGATTTTTGAAAAAATCCCTAAGCCCGAGGTCACAATTTAAGCAAAATCTGACTTTCAGCAATTCACTCAAAAATGGTGCCCAACGGTTGCAAATGCTCCCTAAAAGGTTTGGCGGTCAAAATAGAAGGCTTTTATCACAGGACAAGAAATTAGCCTTCGACAACTTAAAAAGATTTTTTGAAAAAATACCTAAGACCCGGGGTCACAATTTCAGAAAAATCTGACTTTCAGCAATTCACTCAAAAATGGTCCCCAACGGTTGCAAATGCTCCTCTGAAATCTTTGGCGGTCGAAACAGAAGTGTTTTATCACAGGACAAGAAATCAGCCCTCAACAACTTAACCGGCGGAAAAGATTTTTGAAAAAATCCCTAAGCCCGGGGTCACAATTTCAGCAAAAATCTGACTTTCAGCAATTCACTCAAAAATGGTGCCCAACGGTTGCAAATGCTCCCTAAAAGGTTTGGCGGTCAAAATAGAAGGCTTTTGTCACAGGACAAGAAATTAGCCTTCGACAACTTAACGGCGGAAAAGATTTTTGAAAAATTCCCTAAGCCCGGGGTCACAATTTCAGCAAAAATCTGACTTTCAGAAATTCACTCAAAAATGGTCCCCAACGGTTGCATATGCTGCACTGAAAGGTTTGGCGGTCGAAACAGAAGGCTTTTTATCACAGGACAAGAAATCAGCCCTCAACAACTTAAGCGGTGGAAAAAGATTTGTTGAAAAAATCTCTAAGCCCCGGCGTCACAATTTCAGAAAAACCTGATATTCCGCAGTTCACTCAAAAATGGACCCCAAGGGTTGCAAATGCTCCCCTGAAATCAGCCCTCAAAAACTTAACCGGCGGAAATTTATTTTTTGAAAAAATCCCTAAGGTCACAATTTCAGAAAAAATCTGACTTTCAGCAATTTACTCAAAAATGGTCCCCAACGGTTGCAAATGCTACACTGAAAGGTTTGGCGGTCGAAACAGAAGGGTTTTTATCACAGGACAGGAAATCAGCGCTCGACAACTTAAGCGGCGGACACGACTTTTTTGGAAAAATCCTTCGGCCCTGGGGTCACAGTTTCAGAAAAAATCTGACTTTCAGAAATTCACTCAAAAATGGTCCACAAAGGTTTCAAATGCTCCTCTGAAATCTTTGGCGGTCGAAACGGAAGGGTTTTTATCACAGGACAAGAAATCAGCCCTCAACAACTTAACCGGCGGAAAAGATTTTTGAAAAAATCCCTAAGCCCGGGGTCACAATTTCAGAAAAAATCTGACTTTCAGCAATTCACTCAAAAATGGTCCCCAACGGTTGCAAATGCTCCCCTAAAAGGTTTGGCGGTCGAAACAGAAGGGTTTTTATCACAGGACAAGAAATCAGCCCTCGACAACTTAACCGGCGGAAAAGATTTTTGAAAAAATCCCTAAGCCCGGGGTCACAATTTCAGCAAAAATCTGACCTTTGGCAATTCACTCAAAAATGGTGCCCAAAGGTTGCAAATGCTCCACTGAAGGGTTTGGCGGTCGAAACAAAGGGTTTTTATCACACGACAAGAAATCAGCCCTCGACAACTTAAGCGGCAGTCAAGACTTTTTTGGAAAAAATCCCTCAGGCCCGGGGTCACAGTTTCAGCAAAAATCTGACTTTCAGAAATTCACTCAAAAATCGTCCCCAACGGTTGCAAATGCTCCCCTAAAAGGATTGGCGGTCGAAACAGAAGGCTTTTTATCACAGGACAAGAAATCAGCCCTCGACAAGTTAACCGGCGGAAAAAGATTTTTTGAAAAAATCGCTAAGCCCCAGGGTCACAATTTCAGCAAAATCTGACTTTTGGCAATTCACTCAAAAATGGTGCCCAAAGGTAGCAAATGCTTCTCTGAAAGGTTTGGCGGTCAAAATAGAAGGCTTTTTATCACAGGACAAGAAATTAGCCTTCGACAACTTAAGCAGCGGACAAGACTTTTTTGAAAAAATCCCTCAGCCCCGGGGTCACTGTTTCAGAAATAATCTGACTTTCAGCAATTCACTCAAAAATGGTGCCCAACGGTTGCAAATGCTTCCCTAAAAGGTTTGGCGGTCAAAATAGAAGGCTTTTTATCACAGGACAAGAAATTAGCCTTCGACAACTTAACCGGCGGAAAAAGATTTTTTGACAAAATCCCTAAGCCCCGGGGTCACAATTTTAGAAAAACCTGATATTCCGCAGTTCACTCAAAAATGGTCCCCAACGGTTGCAAATGCTCCTCTGAAATCTTTGGCGGTCGAAACAGAAGGGTTTTTATCACAGGACAAGAAATCAGCCCTCAACAACTTAAGCGGTGGAAAAAGATTTTTTGAAAAAATCCCTAAGCCCCGGGGTCACAATTTCAGAAAAAATCTGACTTTCAGCAATTCACTCAAAAATGGTCCCCAACGGTTGCAAATGCTCCCCTGAAAGGATTGGCGGTCCAAACAGAAGGGTTTTTATCACAGGAGAAGAAATCAGCCCTCAACAACTTAAGCGGTGGAAAAAGATTTTTTGAAAAAATCCCTAAGCCCGAGGTCACAATTTAAGCAAACTCTGACTGTCGGCAATTCCCTCAAAAATGGTGCCCAACGGTTGCAAATGCTCCCCTAAAAGGTTTGGCGGTCAAAATAGAAGGCTTTTTATCACAGGACAAGAAATTAGCCTTCGACAACTTAAAAAGATTTTTTGAAAAAATCCCTAAGCCCCGGGGTCACAATTTCAGAAAAAATCTGACTTTCAGCAATTCACTCAAAAATGGTCCCCAACGGTTGCAAATGCTCCTCTGAAATCTTTGGCGGTCGAAACAGAAGTGTTTTTATCACAGGACAAGAAATCAGCCCTCAACAACTTAACCGGCGGAAAAGATTTTTGAAAAAATCCCTAAGCCCCGGGGTCACAATGTCAGCAAAAATCTGACTTTCAGCAAGTCACTCAAAAATGGTGCCCAACGGTTGGAAATGCTCCCCTAAAAGGTTTGGCGGTCAAAAGAGAAGGCTTTTTGTCACAGGACAAGAAATTAGCCTTCGACAACTTAACCGGCGGAAAAGATTTTTGAAAAAATCCCTAAGCCCGGGGTCACAATTTCAGCAAAAATCTGACTTTCAGAAATTCACTCAAAAATGGTCCCCAACGGTTGCATATGCTGCACTGAAAGGTTTGGCGGTCGAAACAGAAGGCTTTTTTTATCACAGGACAAGAAATCAGCCCTCAACAACTTAAGCGGTGGAAAAAGATTTGTTGAAAAATCTCTAAGCCCGAGCGTCACAATTTCAGAAAAACCTGATATTCCGCAGTTCACTCAAAAATGGTCCCCAAGGGTTGCAAATGCTCCCCTGAAATCTTTGGCGGTTAAAACAGAAGGCTTTTATCACAGGACAAGAAATCAGCCCTCAAAAACTTAACCGGCGGAAATTTATTTTTGAAAAAATCCCTAAGGTCACAATTTCAGAAAAAATCTGACTTTCAGCAATTTACTCAAAAATGGTCCCCAACGGTTGCAAATGCTACACTGAAAGGTTTGGCGGTCGAAACAGAAGGGTTTTTATCACAGGACAGGAAATCAGCGCTCGACAACTTAAGCGGCGGACACGACTTTTTTGGAAAAATCCTTCGGCCCTGGGGTCACAGTTTCAGAAAAAATCTGACTTTCAGAAATTCACTCAAAAATCGTCCCCAACGGTTGCAAATGCTCCCCTGAAAGGATAGGCGGTCGAAACAGAAGGCTTTTTATCACAGGACAAGAAATTATCCCTCGACAACTTAACCGGCGGAAAAAGATTTTTTGAAAAAATCGCTAAGCCCCGGGGTCACAATTTCAGAAAAACCTGATATTCCGCAGTTCACTGAAAAATGGTCCCCAACGGTTGCAAATGCTCCTCTGAAATCTTTGGCGGTCGAAACAGAAGGGTTTTTATCACAAGACAAGAAATCAGCCCTCGACAACTTAAGCGGCGGACAAGACTTTTTTGAAAAAATCCCTCAGCCCCAGGGTCACAGTTTCAGAAAAAATCTGACTTTCAGCAATTCACTCAAAAATGGTCCCCAACGGTTGCAAATGCTCCCCTGAAAGGTTTGGCGGTCGAAACAGAAGGCTTTTTATCACAGGACAAGAAATTAGCCCTCGACAACTTAACCGGTGGACAAGACTTTTTTGAAAAAATCCCTAAGGTCCGGGTTTACAATTTCAGAAAAACCTGATATTCCGCAGTTCACTCAAAAATGGTCCCCAACGGTTGCAAATGCTCCCCCAAAAGGTTTGGCGGTTAAAACAGAAGGCTTTTATTACAGGACAAGAAATTATCCTTCGACAACTTAACCGGTGGAAAAAAGTTTTTGAAAAAATCCCTCAGCCCCGGGTCACAGTTTCAGAAAAATCTGACTTTCAGCAATTCACTCAAAAATGGTGCCCAAAGGTTGCAAATGCTTCACTGAAAGCTTTGGCAGTCGAAACCGAAGGGTTTTTATCACAGGACAAGAAATCAGCCCTCGACAACTTAAGCGGTGGACAAGACTTTTTTGAAAAAATCCCTCAGCCCCGGGTCACAATTTTAACAAAAATCTGACTTTCAGCAATTCACTCAAAAATGGTCCCCAACGGTTGCAAATGCTCCTCTGAAATCTTTGGCGGTCAAAATAGAAGGCTTTTTATCACAGGACAAGAAATTTGCCTTCGACAACTTAAGCGGTGGAAAAAGATTTTTTGACAAAATCCCTAAGCCCCGGGGTCACAATTTCAGAAAAATCTGACTGTCAGCAATTCACTCAAAAATGGTCCCCAACGGTTACAGATGCTCCTCTGAAATTTTTGGCGGTTAAAATAGAAGGCTTTTTATTACAGGACAAGAAATTATCCCTCGACAAGTTAACCGGCAGAAGAAGAGTTTTTGAAAAAATCCCTAAGCCCCGGGGTCACAATTTCAGAAAAAATCTGACTTTCGACAATTCACTCAAAAATGGTACCAAACGCTTGCAAATGATTCTCTGAAAGCTTTGGCAGTATAAACACAAGGCATTTTATCACAGGACAAGAAATCAGCGCTTGACAATGTAAGCCGAGGAAAAAGATTTTTTGAAAAAATCCCTAAGCCCGGGGTCACAATTTCAACAAAAATCTGACTTTCGGGAATTCACTCAAAAATGGTGCCCAACGGTCGCAAATGCTCCCCTGAAAGGATAGGCGGTCGAAACAGAAGGCTTTTTATCACAGGACAAGAAATCAGCCCTCGACAACTTAAGCGGCGGAAAAAGATTTTTTGAAAAAATCCCTAAGCCCCGGGGTCACAATTTCAGAAAAAATCTGACTTTCAGCAATTCACTCAAAAATGGTCCCCAACGGTTGCAAATGCTCCTCTGAAATCTTTGGCGGTCGAAACAGAAGTGTTTTTATCACAGGACAAGAAATCAGCCCTCAACAACTTAACCGGCGGAAAAAGATTTTTTGAAAAAATCCCTAAGCCCCGGGGTCACAATTTCAGCAAAAATCTGACTTTCAGCAATTCACTCAAAAATGGTGCCCAACGGTTGCAAATGCTCCCCT
Organism: Podarcis lilfordi; assembly: GCA_947686815.1. Lineage (NCBI taxonomy): Eukaryota > Metazoa > Chordata > Lepidosauria > Squamata > Lacertidae > Podarcis > Podarcis lilfordi. The sequence continues at coordinate 80,198 of CANTUW010000023.1, read as the reverse complement.
AAAAGGTTTGGCGGTCAAAATAGAAGGCTTTTGGTCACAGGCCAAGCAATTAGCCTTCGACAACTTAACCAGGCGGAAAAGATTTTTGAAAAAATCCCTAAGCCCCGGGGTCACAATTTCAGCAAAAATCTGACTTTCAGAAATTCACTCAAAAATGGTCCCCAACGGTTGCATATGCTGCACTGAAAGGTTTGGCGGTCGAAACAGAAGGCTTTTTATCACAGGACAAGAAATCAGCCCTCAACAACTTAAGCGGTGGAAAAAGATTTGTTGAAAAAATCTCTAAGCCCCGGGGTCACAATTTCAGAAAAACCTGATATTCCGCAGTTCACTCAAAAATGGACCCCAAGGGTTGCAAATGCTCCCCTGAAATCTTTGGCGGTTAAAACAGAAGGCTTTTTATCACAGGACAAGAAATCAGCCCTCAAAAACTTAACCGGCGGAAATTTATTTTTTGAAAAAATCCCTAAGGTCACAATTTCAGAAAAAACCTGACTTTCAGCAATTTACTCAAAAATGGTCCCCAACGGTTGCAAATGCTCCACTGAAGGGTTTGGCGGTCGAAACAAAAGGGTTTTTATCACAGGACAAGAAATCAGCCCTCGACAACTTAAGCGGCAGACAAGACTTTTTTGGAAAAAATCCCTCAGGCCCGGGGTCACAGTTTCAGCAAAAATCTGACTTTCAGCAATTCACTCAAAAATCGTCCCCAACGGTTGCAAATGCTCCCCTGAAAGGATTGGCGGTCCAAACAGAAGGGTTTTTATCACAGGAGAAGAAATCAGCCCTCAACAACTTAAGCGGTGGAAAAAGATTTTTTGAAAAAATCCCTAAGCCCCGGGGTCACAATTTAAGCAAAAATCTGACTTTCAGCAATTCACTCAAAAATGGTGCCCAACGGTTGCAAATGCTCCCCTAAAAGGTTTGGCGGTCAAAATAGAAGGCTTTTTATCACAGGACAAGAAATTAGCCTTCGACAACTTAAAAAGATTTTTTGAAAAAATCCCTAAGCCCCGGGGTCACAATTTCAGAAAAAATCTGACTTTCAGCAATTCACTCAAAAATGGTCCTCAACGGTTGCAAATGCTGCTCTGAAATCTTTGGCGGTCGAAACAGAAGTGTTTTTATCACAGGACAAGAAATCAGCCCTCAACAACTTAACCGGCGGAAAAAGATTTTTTGAAAAAATCCCTAAGCCCCGGGGTCACAATTTCAGCAAAAATCTGACTTTCAGCAATTCACTCAAAAATGGTGCCCAACGGTTGCAAATGCTCCCCTAAAAGGTTTGACGGTCAAAATAGAAGGCTTTTTGTCACAGGACAAGAAATTAGCCTTCGACAACTTAACCGGCGGAAAAAGATTTTTTGAAAAAATCCCTAAGCCCCGGGGTCACAATTTCAGCAAAAATCTGACTTTCAGAAATTCACTCAAAAATGGTCCCCAACGGTTGCATATGCTGCACTGAAAGGTTTGGCGGTCGAAACAGAAGGCTTTTTATCACAGGACAAGAAATCAGCCCTCAACAACTTAAGCGGTGGAAAAGATTTGTTGAAAAAATCTCTAAGCCCGGCGTCACAATTTCAGAAAAACCTGATATTCCGCAGTTCACTCAAAAATGGACCCCAAGGGTTGCAAATGCTCCCCTGAAATCTTTGGCGGTTAAAACAGAAGGCTTTTTATCACAGGACAAGAAATCAGCCCTCAAAAACTTAACCGGCGGAAATTTATTTTTGAAAAAATCCCTAAGGTCACAATTTCAGAAAAAATCTGACTTTCAGCAATTTACTCAAAAATGGTCCCCAACGGTTGCAAATGCTACACTGAAAGGTTTGGCGGTCGAAACAGAAGGGTTTTATCACAGGACAGGAAATCAGCGCTCGACAACTTAAGCGGCGGACACGACTTTTTTGGAAAAATCCTTCGGCCCTGGGGTCACAGTTTCAGAAAAAATCTGACTTTCAGAAATTCACTCAAAAATCGTCCCCAACGGTTGCAAATGCTCCCCTGAAAGGATAGGCGGTCGAAACAGAAGGCTTTTTATCACAGGACAAGAAATCAGCCCTCGACAACTTAACCGGCGGAAAAAGATTTTTTGAAAAAATCGCTAAGCCCCGGGGTCACAATTTCAGAAAAACCTGATATTCCGCAGTTCACTGAAAAATGGTCCCCAACGGTTGCAAATGCTCCCCTGAAATCTTTGGCGGTCGAAACAGAAGGGTTTTTATCACAGGACAAGAAATCAGCCCTCAACAACTTAAGCGGTGGAAAAGATTTTTGAAAAATCTCTAAACCCCGGGGTCACAATTTCAGAAAAAATCTGACTTTCAGCAATTCACTCAAAAATGGTCCCCAACGGTTGCAAATGCTCCCCTGAAAGGATTGGCGGTCAAAATAGAAGGCTTTTTATCACAGGACAAGAAATTGGCCTTCGACAACTTAACCTGCGGACAAAGAGTTTTTGTAAAAATTCCTCAGCCCAGGGTCACAATTTCAACCAAAATTTGACTTTCGGCAAATCACTCAGAAATGGTGCCGAAAGGTTGCAAATGCTCCACTGAAACGTTTGGCGGTCGAAACAGAAGGCTTTTTATTACAGGACAAGAAATTATCCCTCGACATCTTAAGCGGTGGAAAAAGATTTGTTGAAAAAATCTCTAAGCCCCGGGGTCACAATTTCAGAAAAACCTGATATTCCGCAGTTCACTCAAAAATGGACCCCAAGGGTTGCAAATGCTCCCCTGAAATCTTTGGCGGTTAAAACAGAAGGCTTTTTATCACAGGACAAGAAATCAGCCCTCAAAAACTTAACCGGCGGAAATTTATTTTTGAAAAAATCCCTAAGGTCACAATTTCAGAAAAATCTGACTTTCAGCAATTTACTCAAAAATGGTCCCCAACGGTTGCAAATGCTAGACTGAAAGGTTTGGCGGTCGAAACAGAAGGGTTTTTATCACAGGACAGGAAATCAGCGCTCGACAACTTAAGCGGCGGACACGACTTTTTTGGAAAAATCCTTCGGCCCTGGGGTCACAGTTTCAGAAAAAATCTGACTTTCAGAAATTCACTCAAAAATCGTCCCCAACGGTTGCAAATGCTCCCCTGAAAGGATAGGCGGTCGAAACAGAAGGCTTTTTATCACAGGACAAGAAATCAGCCCTCGACAACTTAACCGGCGGAAAAAGATTTTTCAAAAAATCGCTAAGCCGCGGTGTCACAATTTCAGAAAAACCTGATATTCCGCAGTTCACTGAAAAATGGTCCCCAACGGTTGCAAATGCTCCCCTGAAATCTTTGGCGGTCGAAACAGAAGGGTTTTTATCACAGGACAAGAAATCAGCCCTCAACAACTTAAGCGGTGGAAAAAGATTTTTTGAAAAAATCTCTAAACCCCGGGGTCACAATTTCAGAAAAAATCTGACTTTCAGCAATTCACTCAAAAATGGTCCCCAACGGTTGCAAATGCTCCCCTGAAAGGATTGGCGGTCAAAATAGAAGGCTTTTTATCACAGGACAAGAAATTGGCCTTCGACAACTTAACCTGCGGAAAAAGAGTTTTTGAAAAAATTCCTCAGCCCCGGGGTCACAATTTCAACCAAAATTTGACTTTCGGCAAATCACTCAGAAATGGTGCCGAAAGGTTGCAAATGCTCCACTGAAACGTTTGGCGGTCGAAACAGAAGGCTTTTTATTACAGGACAAGAAATTATCCCTCGACATCTTAAGCGGCGGAAAAAGAGCTTTTGAAAAAACTCCTCAGCCCCGGGGTCACAATTTCAGAAAAAATTTGACTTTCGACAATTCACTCAAAAATGGTACCAAACGGTTGCAAATGATCCTCTGAAAGGTTGGGCAGTATAAACAGAAGGCTTTTTATCACAGGACAAGAAATTAGACCTCGACAACTTAAGCGGCGGAAAAAGATTTTTTGAAAAAATCCCTAAGGTCCGGGTTTACAATTTCAGAAAAACCTGATATTCCGCAGTTCACTCAAAAATGGTCCCCAACGGTTGCAAATGCTCCCCTGAAAGGTTTGGCAGTCGAAACAGAAGGCATTTTATCACAGGACAAGAAATTAGCCCTCGACAACTTAAGCGGCGGACAAAGATTTTTTGAAAAAATCCCTAAGGCCTGGGGTTACAATTTCAGAAAAACCTGATATTCCGCAGTTCACTCAAAAATGGTGCCCAACGGTTGCAAATGCTCCTCTGAAATCTTTGTCGGTCAAAATAGAAGGCTTTTAATCACAGGACAAGAAATCAGCCCTCAACAACTTAAGCGGTGGAAAAAGATTTTTTGAAAAAATCCCTAAGCCCCGGGGTCACAATTTCAGAAAAAATCTGACTTTCAGCAATTCACTCAAAAATGGTGCCCAACGGGTGCAAATGCTCCCCTAAAATTATGGCGGTCAAAATAGAAGGCTTTTTATCACAGGACAAGAAATTAGCCTTCGACAAATTAACCGGCGGAAAAAGATTTTTTGAAAAAATCCCTAAGCCCCGGGGTCACAATATCAACAAAAGTCTGACTTTCGGTAATTCACTCAAAAATGGTGCCCAAAGGTTGCAAATGCTCCACTGAAAGGTTTGGCGGTCGAAACAGAAGGCTTTTTAGCACAGGACAAGAGATCAGCGCTCAACAACTTAAGCGGTGGAAAAAGATTTTTTGAAAAAATTCCTCAGCCCCGGGGTCACAATTTCAGAAAAAAACTGACTTTCGACAATTCACTCAAAAATGGTACCAAACGGTTGCAAATGATCCTCTGAAAGGTTGGGCAGTATAAACAGAAGTCTTTCTATCACAGGACAAGAAATCAGCACTCGACAACGTAAGCTGTGGAAAAAGATTTTTTGAAAAAATCCCTCAGCCCCGGGATCTAAATTTCAGGAAAAATCTGACTTTCGGCAATTTACTCAAAAATGGTCCCCAACGGTTGCAAATGCTCCCCTGAAAGCTCTGGTGGTCAAAACAGAAGGCTTTTTATTTCAGGACAAGAAATCAGCCCTCGACAACTTAACGAGCGGAAAAAGATTTTTTGAAAAATTCCTAAGCCCCGGGGTCACAATTTCAACAAAAATCTGACTTTCGGTAATTCCCTCAAAAACGGTGCCCAAAGGTTGCAAATGCTCCACTGAAAGGTTTGGCGGTCGAAACAGAAGGCTTTTTATCACAGGACAAGAAATCAGCCCTCGACAACTTAACCAGCGGATAAAGATTTTTTGAAAAAACTCCGTAGCCCCTGGGTCACAATTTCAACAAAAATCTGAATTTCGGTAATTCACTCAAAATAGTGCCCAAAGGTTGCAAATGCTCCACTGAAAAATTTGGCGGTCGAAACAGAAGGCTTTTTATCACAGGAGAAGAGATCAGCGCTCGACAACTTAAGCGGTGGAAAAAGATTTTTTGAAAAAATCCCTAAGCCCCGGGGTCACAATTTCAGAAAAATTCTGACTTTCAGCAATTCACTCAAAATAGGTCCCCAATGGTTGCAAATGCTCCCCTAAAAGGTTTGGCGGTCAAAATAGAAGGGTTTTTATCACAGGACAAGAAATCAGCCCTCGACAACTTAACCGGTGGACAAGACTTTTTTGAAAAAATCCCTCAGCCCCGGGGTCATAGTTTCAGAAAAAATCTGACTTTCAGCAATTCACTCAAACGTAGTCCCCAACGATTGCAAATGCTCCCCTGAAAGGTTTGGCAGTCGAAACAGAAGGCTTTTTATCACAGGACAAGAAATTAGCCCTCGACAAATTAAGCGGCGGAAAGAGATTTTTTGAAAAAATCCCTAAGGCCCGGGGTCACAATTTCAGAAACACCCGATATTCCGCAGTTCACTCAAAAATGATCCCCAACAGTTGCAAATGCTCTTCTGAAATCTTTAGCGGTCGAAACAGAAGGGTTTTTATCACAGGACAAGAAATCAGCCCTCAACAACTTAAGCGGTGGAAAAAGATTTTTTGAAAAAATACCTAAGCCCCGGGGTCACAATTTCAGCAAAAATCTGTCTTTTGGCAATTTACTCAAAAATGGTGCCCAAAGGTTGCAAATGCTCCCCTGAAAGGTTTGGCGGTCGAAACAGAAGGGTTTTTATCACAGGACAAGAAATCAGCCCTCGACAACTTAACCGGCAGAAAAAGATTTTTTGAAAAAATCCCTAAGCCCCGGGGTCACAATTTCAGACAAAATCTGACTTTCAGTAATTCACTCAAACGTGGTCCCCAACGGTTGCAAATGCTCCCCTGAAAGGTTTGGCAGTCGAAACAGAAGGCTTTTTAATCACACGACAAGAAATCAGCCCTCGACAACTTAAGCGGCGGACAAGACTTTTTTGAAAAAATCCCTCAGCCCCGGCGTCACAGTTTCAGAAAAAATCTGACTTTCAGCAATTCATTCAAAAATGGTCCGCAACGGTTGCAAATGCTCCCCTGAAAGGTTTGGCGGTCGAAACAGAAGGCTTTTTATCACAGGACAAGAAATCAGCCCTCGACAACTTAAGCGGCGGAAAAAGATTTTTTGAAAAAATCCCTAAGCCCCAGGGTCACAATTTCAGAAAAACCTGATATTCCGCAGTTCACTCAAAAATGGTGCCCAACGGTTGCAAATGCTCCTCTGAAATCTTTGGCGGTCGAAACAGAAGGGTTTTTATCACAGGAGAAGAAATCAGCCCTCGACAACTTAAGCGGCGGTCAAGTCTTTTTTCAAAAAAACCCTCAGACCCGGGGTCACAGTTTCAGAAAAAATCTGAGTTTCAGCATTTCACTCAACAATGGTGCCGAAAGGTTGCAAATGCTCCACTGAAAGGTTTGGCGGTCGAAACAGAAGGCTTTTTATCAAAGGACAAGAGATCAGCGCTCGACAACTTAACCGGCGGATAAAGATTTTTTGAAAAAATTCCTAAGTCCGGGGTCACAATTTCAACAAAAATCTGACTTTCGGTAATTCACTCAAAATGGTGCCCAAAGGTTGCAACTGCTCCATGGAAAGGTTTGGCGGTCGAAAGAGAAGGCTTTTTATCACAGGAGAAGAGATCAGCGCTCGACAACTTAAGCGGTGGAAAAAGATTTTTTGAAAAAATTCCTCAGCCCCGGGGTCACAATTTCAGAAAAATTCTGACTTTCAGCAATTCACTCAAAAATGGTACCAAACGGTTGCAAACGATCCTCTGAAAGGTTGGGCAGTATAAACATAAGTCTTTTTATCACAGGACAAGAAATCAGCATTCGACAACGTAAGCAGTGGAAAAAGATTTTTTGAAAAAATCCCTCAGCCCCGGGATCTAAATTTCAGAAAAAATCTCACTTTCGGCAATTTACTCAAAAATGGTCCCCAACGGTTGCAAATGCTCCCCTGAAACCTCTGGCGGTCAAAACAGAAGGCTTTTTATTTCAGGACAAGAAATCAGCCCTCGACAACTTAACGAGCGGAAAAAGATTTTTTGAAAAAATTCCTAAGCCCCGGGGTCACAATTTCAACAAAAATCTGACTTTCAGTAATTCACTCAAAAATGGTGCCCAAAGGTTGCAAATGCTCCACTGAAAGGTTTGGCGGTCGAAACAGAAGGCTTTTTATCACAGGACAAGAAATCAGCCCTCAACAACTTAACCGGCGGATAAAGATTTTTTGAAAAAATTCCTAAGCCCCGGGGTCACAATTTCAACAAAAATCTGACTTTCGGTAATTCACTCAAAATGGTGCCCAAAGGTTGCAAATGCTCCACTGAAAGGTTTGGCGGTCGAAACAGAAGGCTTTTTATCACAGGAGAAGAGATCAGCGCTCGACAACTTAAGCGGTGGAAAAAGATTTTTTGAAAAAATCCCTCAGCCCCGGGGTCACAATTTCAGAAAAATTCTGACTTTCAGCAATTCACTCAAAATAGGTCCCCAATGGTTGCAAATGCTCCCCTGAAAGGTTCGGCGTTCGAAATAGAAGGCTTTTTATTACAGGAGAAGAAACTAGCCCTCGATAACTTAACCGGCGGAAATAGATTTTTCAAAAAAATCCCTAAGCCCCGGGGTCACAATTTCAACAAAAATCTGACTCTCGGTAATTCACTCAAAAATGGTCCCCAACGATTGCAAATGCTCCCCTAAAAGGTTTGGCGGTTAAAACAGAAGGCATTTTATTACAGGACAAGAAATTATCCCTCGACAACTTAACCGGCGAAAAAAGAGTTTTTGAAAAAATGCCTGAGCCCCGGGGTCACAATTTCAACAAAAATCTGAATTTCGGCAATTCACTCAAAAATGGTGCCCAAAAGTTGCAAATGCTCCAGTGAAAGGTTTGGCGGTCCAAACAGAAGGGTTTTTATTACAGGACAAGAAATCAGCCCTCGACATCTTTACCGGTGGACAAGACTTTTTTGAAAAAATCCCTCAGCCCCGGGGTCACGGTTTCAGAAAAAATCTGATTTTCAGCAATTCACTCAAAAATGGTGCCCAACGGTTGCAAATGCTCCCCTAAAAGGTTTGGCGGTCAAAATTGAAGGCTTTTTATCACAGTACAAGAAATCAGCCCTCGACAACTTAAGCGGTGGAAAAAGATTTTTTGAAAAAATCCCTAAGGCCCGGGGTCACAATTTCAGAAAAAATCTGAATTTCAGCAATTCACTCAAAAATGGTCCCCAACGGTTGCAAATGCTCCACTGAAAGGTTTGGTAGTCAAAATAGAAGGCTTTTTATCACAGGACAAGAAATCAGCCTTCGACATCTTAAGCGGTGGAAAAGACTTTTTTGAAAAAATCCCTCAGCCCCGGGGTCACAATTTCAGAAAAACCTGATATTCCGCAGTTCACTCAAAAATGGTCCACAATGGTTGCAAATGCTCCTCTGAAATCTTTGGCGGTCGAAACAGAAGGGTTTTTATCACAGGACAAGAAATCAGCCCTCAACAACTTAAGCGGTGGAAAAAGATTTTTTGAAAAAATCCCTAAGCCCCGGGGTCACAATTTCAGAAAAAATCTGACTTTCAGCAATTCACTCAAAAATGGTCCGCAACGGTTGCAAATGCTCCACTAAAACGTTTGGCGGTCAAAATAGAAGGCTTTTTATCACAGGACAAGAAATTAGCCTTCGACAACTTAACCGGGGGAAAAAGATTTTTTGAAAAAATCCCTAAGCCCCGGGGTCACAATTTCAGAATAAATCTGACTTTCAGCAATTCACTCAAAAATGGTCCCCAACGGTTGCAAATGCTCCCCTGAAAGGTTTGGCGGTAGAAACAGAAGGGTTTTTATCACAGGACAAGAAATCAGCCCTCGACAACTTAAGCGGCGGAAAAAGATTTTTTGAAAAAATCTCTAAGCCCCGGGGTCACAATTTCAGCAAAAATCTGACTTTCCAAAATTCACTCAAAAATGGTGCCCAACGGTTGCAAATGCTCCCCTAAAAGGTTTGGCGGTCAAAATAAAAGGCTTTTTATCACAGGACAAGAAATTAGCCTTCGACAACTTAAGCGGTGGATAAGACTTTTTTGAAAAAATCCCTCAGCCCCGGGGTCAAAATTTCAACAAAGATCTGACTTTCGGCAATTCACTCAAAAATGGTGCCCAAAGGTTGCAAATGCTCCTCTGAAATCTTTGGCGGTCGAAACAGAAGGGTTTTTACCACAGGACAAGAAATCAGCCCTCAACAACTTAACCGGCGGAAATTTATTTTTTTTGAAAAAATCCATAAGCCCCGGGGTCACAATTTCATCAAAAATGTGACTTTCAGCAATTCACTCAAAAATGGTGCCCAACGGTTGAAAATGCTCCCCTAAAAGGTTTGGCGTTCAAAATAGAAGGCTTTTTATCACAGGACAAGAACTTAGCCTTCGACAACTTAACCGGAGGACAAGACTTTTTGAAAAAATCCCTCAGCCCGGGGTCACAATTTCAACAAAAATCTGACTTTCAGCAGTTCACTCAAAAATGGTCCCCAACGGTTGCAAATGCTCCCCTAAAAGGTTTGGCGGTCAAAATAGAAGGCTTTTTATCACAGGACAAGAAATTAGCCTTCGACAACTTAACCGGGGGAAAAAGATTTTTTGAAAAAATCTCTAAGCTCCGGGGTCACAATTTCAGAAAAAATCTGACTTTCAGCAATTCACTCAAAAATGGTCCCCAACGGTTGCAAATGCTCCCCTAAAAGGTTTGGCGGTCGAAACAGAAGGGTTTTTATCACAGGACATGAAATCAGACCTCGGCAATTTAAGCGGCGGACAAGACCTTTTTGAAAAAATCCCTCATCCCCGGGGTCAGAGTTTTAGAAAAAATCTGACTTTCAGCAAATCACTCAAAAGTGGTCCCCAACGGTTGCAAATGCTCCCCTGAAAGGATTGGCGGTCGAAATAGAAGGGTTTTTATCACAGGACAAGAAATCAGCCCTCAACAACTTAAGCGGTGGAAAAAGATTTTTTGAAAAAATCCCTAAGCCCCGGGGTCACAATTTCAGCAAAAATCTGACTTTCAGCAATTCACTCAAAAATGGTCCCCAACGGTTGCAAATGCTCCCCTAAAAGGTTTGGCGGTCGAAACAGAAGGGTTTTTATCACAGGACAAGAAATTCTCCCTCGACAACTTAACCGGCGGAAAAATATTTTTTGAAAAAATCCCTAAGGCTCGGCAGAAAAAATCTGACTTTCAGCAATTCACTCAAAAATGGTGCCGAAAGGTTGGAATTGCTCCTCTGAAATGTTTGGCGGTCGAAACAGAAGGGTTTTAATCACAGGACAAGAAATCAGCCCTCAACAACTTAAGCGGTGGAAAAGATTTTTGAAAAAATCCCTAAGACCCGGGTCACAATTTCAGAAAAAATCTGACTTTCAGAAATTCACTCAAAAATGGTGCCCAACGGTTGCAAATGATCCCCTAAAAGGTTTGGTGGTCAAAATAGAAGGCTTTTTATCACAGGACAAGAAATTATCCTTCGACAACTTAAAAAGATTTTTTGAAAAAATCCTTAAGCCCCGGGGTCACAATTTCAGAAAAAATCTGACTTTCAGCAATTCACTCAAAAATGGTCCCCAACGGTTGCAAATGCTCCTCTGAAATCTTTGGCGGTCAAAACAAGGGTTTTTATCACAGGACAAGAAATCAGCCCTCAACAACTTAACCGGCGGAAAAAGATTTTTTGAAAAAATCCCTAAGCCCCTGGGTCACAATTTCAGCAAAAATCTGACTTTCAGCAATTCACTCAAAAATGGTCCCCAACGGTTGCAAATGCTCCCCTAAAAGGTTTGGGGGTCAAAATAGAAGGCTTTTTGTCACAGGACAAGAAATTAGCTTTCGACAATTTAACCGGCGGAAAAAGATTTTTTGAAAAAATCCCTAAGCCTCGGGGTCACAATTTCAGAAACAAACTGATTTCAGCAATTCACTCAAAAATGGTCCCCAACGGTTGCAAATGCTCCTCTGAAATCTTTGGCGGTCGAAACAGAAGGGTTTTTATCATAGGACAAGAAATAAGCCCTCAACAACTTAAGCGGTGGAAAAAGATTTTTTGAAAAAATCCCTAAGCCCCGGGGTCACAATTTCAGAAAAAATCTGACTTTCAGCAATTCCCTCAAAAATGGTGCCCAACGGTTGCAAATGCTCCCCTAAAAGGTTTGGCGGTCGAAACAGAAGGGTTTTTATCACGGGACAAGAAATTATCCCTCGACAACTTAACCGGTGGAAAAAGAGTTTTTGAAAAAATCTCTAAGCCCCGGGGTCACAATTTCAGAAAAAATCTGACTTTCAGCAATTCACTCAAAAATGGTGCCCAACGGTTGCAAATGCTCCACTAAAAGGTTTGGCGGTCAAAATAGAAGGCTTTTAATCACAGGACAAGAAATTAGCCTTCGACAACTTAACCGAGCGGAAAAAGATTTTTTGAAAAAATCCCTAAGCCCCGGGGTCACAATTTCAGAAAAACCTGATATTCCGCAGTTCACTCAAAAATGGTCCCCAACGGTTGCAAATGCTCGCCTGAAATCTTTGGCGGTCGAAACAGAAGGGTTTTTATCACAGGACAAGAAATCAGCCCTCAACAACTTAAGTGGAGGACAAAGATATTTTGAAAAAAACCCTAAGCCCCGGGGTCACAATTTCAGAAAAAATCTGACTTTCAGCAATTCACTCAAAAATGGTCCCCAACGGTTGCACATGCTCCCCTAAAAGGTTTGGCGGTCAAAATAGAAGGCTTTTAATCACAATACAAGAAATTAGCCTTCGACAACTTAACCGGCGGAAAAAGATTTTTTGAAAAAATCCCTAAGCCCCGGGGTCACAATTTCAGCAAAAATCTGACTTTCGGCAATTCACTCAAAAATGGTCCCCAACGGTTGCAAATGCTCCCCTGAAATCTTTGGCGGTCGAAACAGAAGGGTTTTTATCACAAGACAAGAAATCAGCCCTCAACAACTGAAGCGGCGGAATTTTTTTTTTTGAAAAAATCCCTAAGGCCCGGGGTCACAATTTCAGAAAAAAATTGACTTTCAGCAATTCACTCAAAAATGGTCCCCAACGGTTGCAAATGCTCCTCTGAAATCTTTGGCGGTCGAAAAAGAAGGGTTTCTATCACAAGACAAGAAATCAGACATCAACAATTTAACATGTGGAAAAAGATTTTATGAAAAAATACATAAGCCCCAGGGTCACAATTTCAGCAAAAATCTGACTTTCAGCAATTCACTCAAAAATGGTGCCCAACGGTTGCCAATGCTCCCCTAAAAGGTTTGGCGGTCAAAATAGAAGGCTTTTTATCACAGGACAAGAAATTAGCCTTCGACAACTTAAACGGCGGAAAAAGACTTTTTGAAAAAATCCCTAAGCCCCGGGGTCACAATTTCAGCAAAAATCTGACTTTCAGCAATTAACTCAAAAATGGTCCACAAAGGTTGCAAATGCTCCTCTGAAATCTTTGGCAGTCGAAACGGAAGGGTTTTTATCACAGGACAAGAAATCAGCCCTCAACAACTTAACCGGGCGGAAAAGATTTTTGAAAAAATCCCTAAGCCCCGGGGACACAATTTCAGAAAAAAACTGACTTTCAGCAATTGACGCAAAAATGGTGCCCAAAGGTTGCAAATGCTCCACTAAAAGGTTTGGCGGTCAAAATAGAAGGCTTTTTGTCACAGGACAAGAAATTAGCCTTCGACAACTTAACCGGCGGAAAAAGATTTATGGAAAAAATCCCTAAGCTCCGGGGTCACAATTTCAGCAAAAATCTGACTTTAAGCAATTGACTCAAAATGGTCCCCAACGGTTGCAAATGCTCCCTAAAAGGATTGGCGGTCGAAACAGAAGGGTTTTATCATAGGACAAGAAATCAGCCCTCGACAACTTAAGCGGCGGACAAGACCTTTTTGAAAAAATCCCTAAGCCCCGGGGTCACAATTTCAGAAAAAATCTGACTTTCAGCAATTCACTCAAAAATGGTCCCCAACGGTTGCAAATGCTCCTCTGAAATCTTTGGCGGTCGAAACAAGGGTTTTTATCAAAGGACAAGAAATCAGCCCTCAACAACTTAAGCGGTGGAAAAGATTTTTGAAAAATCCCTAAGCCCGGGGTCACAATTTCAGAAAAATCTGACTTTCAGCAATTCACTCAAAAATGGTCCCCAGCGGTTGCAAATGCTCCTCTGAAATCTTTGGCGGTCGAAACAAGGGTTTTTATCACAGGACAAGAAATCAGCCCTCAACAACTTAACCGGGGGGAAAAGATTTTTGAAAAATCCCTAAGCCCCGGGTCACAATTTCAGAAAAACCTGATATTCCGCAGTTCACTCAAAAATGGTCCCCAACGGTTGTAAATGCTCCTCTGAAATCTTTGGCGGTCGAAACAGAAGGGTTTTATCACAGGACAAGAAATCAGCCCTCAACAACTTAGCCGGGGAAAAAGATTTTTTGAAAAATCCCTAAGCCCGGGGTCACAATTTCAGAAAAATCTGACTTTCAGCAATTCACGCAAAAATGGTCCCCAACGTTTGCAAATGCTCCTCTGAAATCTTTGGCGGTCGAAACAGAAGGGTTTTATCACAGGACAAGAAATCAGCCCTCAACAACTTAAGCGGTGGAAAAAGAGTTTTTGAAAAAATCCCTCATCCCCGGGGTCAGAGTTTTAGAAAAAATCTGACTTTCAGCAAATCACTCAAAAGTGGTCCCCAACGGTTGCAAATGCTCCCCTGAAAGGATTGGCGGTCGAAATAGAAGGGTTTTTATCACAGGACAAGAAATCAGCCCTCAACAACTTAAGCGGTGGAAAAAGATTTCTTGAAAAAATCCCTAAGCACCAGGGTCAAAATTACATCAAAAATCTGACTTTCAGCAATTGACTCAAAAATGGTCCCCAACGGTTGCAAATGCTCCCTAAAAGGTTTGGCGGTCAAAATAGAAGGCTTTTATCACAGGACAAGAAATTATCCTTCGACAACTTAAAAGATTTTTGAAAAATCCCTAAGCCTCGGGGTCACAATTTCAGCAAAAATCTGACTTTCAGCAATTCACTCAAAAATGGTGCCCAACGGTTGCAAATGCTCCCCTAAAAGGTTTGGCGGTCGAAACAGAAGGGTTTTTATCACAGGACAAGAAATTCTCCCTCGACAACTTAACCGGCGGAAAAATATTTTTTGAAAAAATCCCTAAGGCTCGGCAGAAAAAATCTGACTTTCAGCAATTCACTCAAAAATGGTGCCGAAAGGTTGGAATTGCTCCTCTGAAATGTTTGGCGGTCGAAACAGAAGGGTTTTAATCACAGGACAAGAAATCAGCCCTCAACAACTTAAGCGGTGGAAAAAGATTTTTTGAAAAAATCCCTAAGACCCGGGGTCACAATTTCAGAAAAAAATCTGACTTTCAGAAATTCACTCAAAAATGGTGCCCAACGGTTGCAAATGATCCCCTAAAAGGTTTGGTGGTCAAAATAGAAGGCTTTTTATCACAGGACAAGAAATTATCCTTCGACAAGTTAACCGGATGAAAAAGATTTTTTGAAAAAATCCCTAAGCCCCGGGGTCACAATTTCAGAAAAAAATCTGACTTTCAGCAATTCACTCAAAAATGGTCCCCAACGGTTGCAAATGCTCCTCTGAAATCTTTGGCGGTCAAAACAAGGGTTTTTATCACAGGACAAGAAATCAGCCCTCAACAACTTAACCGGCGGAAAAAGATTTTTTGAAAAAATCCCTAAGCCCCTGGGTCACAATTTCAGCAAAAATCTGACTTTCAGCAATTCACTCAAAAATGGTCCCCAACGGTTGCAAATGCTCCCCTCAAAGGTTTGGGGGTCAAAATAGAAGGCTTTTTGTCACAGTACAAGAAATTAGCCTTCGACAACTTAACCGGCGGAAAAAGATTTTTTGAAAAAATCCCTAAGCCCCGGGGTCACAATTTCAGCAAAAATCTGACTTTCAGCAATTCACTCAAAAATGGTCCCCAACGGTTGCAAATGCTCCCCTGAAATCTTTGGCGGTCGAAACAGAAGGGTTTTTATCACAGGAAAAGAAATCACCCCTCAACAACTGAAGCGGCGGAAATTTTTTTTTTGAAAAAATCCCTAAGGCCCGGGGTCACAATTTCAGAAAAAAATTGACTTTCAGCAATTCACTCAAAAATGGTCCCCAACGGTTGCAAATGCTCCTCTGAAATCTTTGGCGGTCGAAAAAGAAGGGTTTCTATCACAGGACAAGAAATCAGCCCTCAACAATTTAAGCGGTGGAAAAAGATTTTTTGAAAAAATCCATAAGCCCCAGGGTCACAATTTCAGCAAAAATCTGACTTTCAGCAATTCACTCAAAAATGGTGCCCAACGGTTGCCAATGCTCCCCTAAAAGGTTTGGCGGTCAAAATAGAAGGCTTTTTATCACAGGACAAGAAATTAGCCTTCGACAACTTAAACGGCGGAAAAAGACTTTTTGAAAAAATCCCTTAGCCCCGGGGTCACAATTTCAGCAAAAATCTGACTTTCAGCAATTAACTCAAAAATGGTCCACAAAGGTTGCAAATGCTCCTCTGAAATCTTTGGCAGTCGAAACGGAAGGGTTTTTATCACAGGACAAGAAATCAGCCCTCAACAACTTAACCGGCGGAAAAAGATTTTTTGAAAAAATCCCTAAGCCCCGGGGTCACAATTTCAGGAAAAATCTGACTTTCAGCAATTCACGCAAAAATGGTCCCCAACGGTTGCAAATGCTCCCCTAAAAGGTTTGGCGGTCAAAATAGAAGGCTTTTGTCACAGGACAAGAAATTAGCCTTCGACAACTTAACCGAGCGGAAAAGATTTATGGAAAAATCCCTAAGCCCCGGGGTCACAATTTCAGCAAAAATCTGACTTTAAGCAATTGACTCAAAAAATGGACCCCAACGGTTGCAAATGCTCCCTAAAAGGATTGGCGGTCGAAACAGAAGGGTTTTTATCACAGGACAAGAAATCAGCCCTCTACAACTTAACCGGCGGAAAAAGATTTTTTGAAAAAATCCCTAAGCCCCGGGGTCACAATTTCAGAAAAAATCTGACTTTCAGCAATTCACTGAAAAATGGTCCCCAACGGTTGCAAATGCTCCTCTGAAATCTTTGGCGGTCGAAACAAGGGTTTTTATCAAAGGACAAGAAATCAGCCCTCAACAACATAAGCGGGGGAAAAGATTTTTGAAAAAATCCCTAAGCCCGGGGTCACAATTTCAGAAAAATCTGACTTTCAGCAATTCACTCAAAAATGGTCCCCAGCGGTTGCAAATGCTCCTCTGAAATCTTTGGCGGTCGAAACAAGGGTTTTTATCACAGGACAAGAAATCAGCCCTCAACAACTTAACCAGGCGGAAAAGATTTTTGAAAAAATCCATATGCCCCTGGGTCACAATTTAAGCAAAAATCTGACTTTCAGCAATTCACTCAAAAATGGTCCCCAACGGTTGCAAATGCTCCCCTAAAGGTTTGGCGGTCAAAATAGAAGGCTTTTTGTCACAGGACAAGAAATTAGCCTTCGACAACTTAACCGGCGTAAAAAGATTTTTTGAAAAAATCCCTAAGCCCCGGGGTCACAATTTCAGAAAAACCTGATATTCCGCAGTTCACTCAAAAATGGTCCCCAACGGTTGTAAATGCTCCTCTGAAATCTTTGGCGGTCGAAACAGAAGGGTTTTATCACAGTACAATAAATCAGCCCTCAACAACTTAGCCGGGGTAAAAAGATTTTTTGAAAAAATCCCTAAGCCCCGGGGTCACAATTTCAGAAAAATCTGACTTTCAGCAATTCACGCAAAAATGGTCCCCAACGTTTGCAAATGCTCCTCTGAAATCTTTGGCGGTCGAAACAGAAGGGTTTTTATCACAGGACAAGAAATCAGCCCTCAACAACTTAAGCGGTGGAAAAGAGTTTTGAAAAAATCCCTCATCCCCGGGTCAGAGTTTTAGAAAAATCTGACTTTCAGCAATTCACTCAAAAGTGGTCCCCAACGGTTGCAAATGCTCCCCTGAAAGGATTGGCGGTCGAAATAGAAGGGTTTTTATCACAGGACAAGAAATCAGCCCTCAACAACTTAAGCGGTGGAAAAAGATTTTTTGAAAAAATCCATAAGCCCCGGGGTCACAATTTCAGCAAAAATCTGACTTTCAGCAATTCACTCAAAAATGGTCCCCAACGGTTGCAAATGCTCCCCTAAAAGGTTTGGCGGTCAAAATAGAAGGCTTTTTATCACAGGACAAGAAATTATCCTTCGACAACTTAAAAAGATTTTTTGAAAAAATCCCTAAGCCCCGGGGTCACAATTTCAGCAAAAATCTGACTTTCAGCAATTCACTCAAAAATGGTCCCCAACGGTTGCAAATGCTCCCCTAAAAGGTTTGGCGGTCGAAACAGAAGGCTTTTTATCACAGGACAAGAAATTCTCCCTCGACAACTTAAAAAGATTTTTTGAAAAAATCCCTAAGGCTCGGCAGAAAAAATCTGACTTTCAGCAATTCACTCAAAAATGGTGCCGAAAGGTTGGAATTGCTCCTCTGAAATGTTTGGCGGTCGAAACAGAAGGGTTTTAATCACAGGACAAGAAATCAGCCCTCAACAACTTAAGCGGTGGAAAAAGATTTTTTGAAAAAATCCCTAAGCCCCGGGGTCACAATTTCAGAAAAAATCTGACTTTCAGAAATTCACTCAAAAATGGTGCCAAACGGTTGCAAATGATCCCCTAAAAGGTTTGGTGGTCAAAATAGAAGGCTTTTTATCACAGGACAAGAAATTATCCTTCGACAACTTAAAAGATTTTTGAAAAATCCCTAAGCCCCGGGGTCACAATTTCAGAAAAATCTGACTTTCAGCAATTCACTCAAAAATGGTCCCCAACGGTTGCAAATGCTCCTCTGAAATCTTTGGCGGTAAAAACAAGGGTTTTTATCACAGGACAAGAAATCAGCCCTCAACAAATTAACCAGGCGGAAAAGATTTTTGAAAAAATCCCTAAGCCCCTGGGTCACAATTTCAGCAAAAATCTGACTTTCAGCAATTCACTCAAAAATGGTCCCCAACGGTTGCAAATGCTCCCTAAAAGGTTTGGGGGTCAAAATAGAAGGCTTTTGTCACAGTACAAGAAATTAGCCTTCGACAACTTAACCGACGGAAAAAGATTTTTGAAAAATCCCTAAGCCCCTGGGTCACAATTTCAGCAAAATCTGACTTTCAGCAATTCACTCAAAAATGGTCCCCAACGGTTGCAAATGCTCCCCTGAAATCTTTGGCGGTCGAAACAGAAGGGTTTTTATCACAGGACAAGAAATCAGCCCTCAACAACTGAAGCGGCGGAAATTTTTTTTTTGAAAAAATCCCTAAGGCCCGGGGTCACAATTTCAGAAAAAATTTGACTTTCAGCAATTCACTCAAAAATGGTCCCCAACGGTTGCAAATGCTCCTCTGAAATCTTTGGCGGTCGAAAAAGAAGGGTTTCTATCACAGGACAAGAAATCAGCCCTCAACAATTTAAGCGGTGGAAAAAGATTTTTTGAAAAAATCCATAAGCCCCAGGGTCACAATTTCAGCAAAAATCTGACTTTCAGCAATTCACTCAAAAATGGTCCCCAACGGTTGCAAATGCTCCCCTAAAAGGTTTGGGGGTCAAAATAGAAGGCTTTTTGTCACAGGACAAGAAATTAGCCTTCGACAATTTAACCGGCGGAAAAAGATTTTTGAAAAAATCCCTAAGCCTCGGGGTCACAATTTCAGAAAAAATCTGATTTCAGCAATTCACTCAAAAATGGTCCCCAACGGTTGCAAATGCTCCTCTGAAATCTTTGGCGGTCGAAACAGAAGGGTTTTTATCATAGGACAAGAAATAAGCCCTCAACAACTTAAGTGGTGGAAAAAGATTTTTTGAAAAAATCCCTAAGCCCCGGGGTCACAATTTCAGAAAAAATCTGACTTTCAGCAATTCCCTCAAAAATGGTGCCCAACGGTTGCAAATGCTCCCCTAAAAGGTTTGGCGGTCGAAACAGAAGGGTTTTTATCACGGGACAAGAAATTATCCCTCGACAACTTAACCGGTGGAAAAAGAGTTTTTGGAAAAATCTCTAAGCCCAGGGTCACAATTTCAGAAAAATCTGACTTTCAGCAATTCACTCAAAAATGGTGCCCAACGGTTGCAAATGCTCCACTAAAAGGTTTGGCGGTCAAAATAGAAGGCTTTTAATCACAGGACAAGAAATTAGCCTTCGACAACTTAACCGGCGGAAAAAGATTTTTTGAAAAAATCCCTAAGCCCCGGGGTCACAATTTCAGAAAAACCTGATATTCCGCAGTTCACTCAAAAATGGTCCCCAACGGTTGCAAATGCTCCCCTGAAATCTTTGGCGGTCGAAACAGAAGGGTTTATCACAGGACAAGAAATCAGCCCTCAACAACTTAAGCGGTGGAAAAAGATTTTTTGAAAAAATCCCTAAGCCCCGGGGTCACAATTTCAGGAAAAATTTGACTTTCAGCAATTCACGCAAAAATGGTCCCCAACGGTTGCAAATGCTCCCCTAAAAGGTTTGGCGGTCAAAATAGAAGGCTTTTTGTCACAGGACAAGAAATTAGCCTTCGACAACTTAACCGGCGGAAAAAGATTTATGGAAAAAATCCCTAAGCTCCGGGGTCACAATTTCAGCAAAAATCTGACTTTAAGCAATTGACTCAAAAATGGTCCCCAACGGTTGCAAATGCTCCCCTAAAAGGTTTGGCGGTCGAAACAGAAGGGTTTTTATCACAGGACAAGAAATCAGCCCTCAACAACTTAAGCGGCGGAAAAGATTTTTGAAAAAATCCCTAAGCCCGGGGTCACAATTTCAGAAAAATCTGACTTTCAGCAATTCACTCAAAAATGGTCCCCAACGGTTGCAAATGCTCCTCTGAAATCTTTGGCGGTCGAAACAAGGGTTTTTATCACAGGACAAGAAATCAGCCCTCAACAACTTAAGCGGCGGAAAAAGATTTTTTGAAAAAATCCCTAAGCCCCTGGGTCACAATTTCAGCAAAAATCTGACTTTCAGCAGTTCACTCAAAAATGGTCCCCAACGGTTGCAAATGCTCCCTAAAAGGTTTGGGGGTCAAAATAGAAGGCTTTTGTCACAGGACAAGAAATTAGGCTTCGACAACTTAACCGGCGGAAAAGATTTTTGAAAAAATCCCTAAGCCCCGGGTCACAATTTCAGAAAAACCTGATATTCCGCAGTTCACTCAAAAATGGTCCCCAACGGTTGCAAATGCTCGCCTGAAATCTTTGGCGGTCGAAACAGAAGGGTTTTTATCACAGGACAAGAAATCAGCCCTCAACAACTTAAGCGGTGGAAAAAGATTTTTTGAAAAAATCCCTAAGCCCCGGGGTCACAATTTCAGAAAAAATCTGACTTTCAGCAATTCACTCAAAAATGGTCCCCAACGGTTGCACATGCTCCCCTAAAAGGTTTGGCGGTCAAAATAAAAGGCTTTTTATCACAGGACAAGAAATTAGCCTTCGACAACTTAACCGGTGGAAAAGATTTTTAAAAAATCCCTAAGCCTCGGGGTCACAATTTCAGCAAAAATCTGACTTTCAGCAATTCACTCAAAAATGGTGCACAACGGTTGCCAATGCTCCCCTAAAAGGTTTGGCGGTCAAAATAGAAGGCTTTTTATCACAGGACAAGAAATTAGCCTTCGACAACTTAAACGGCGGAAAAGACTTTTTGAAAAATCCCTAAGCCCCGGGTCACAATTTCAGCAAAAATCTGACTTTCAGCAATTCACTCAAAAATGGTCCACAAAGGTTGCAAATGCTCCTCTGAAATCTTTGGCAGTCGAAACGGAAGGGTTTTTATCACAGGACAAGAAATCAGCCCTCAACAACTTAACCGGCGGAAAAAGATTTTTTGAAAAAATCCCTAAGCCCCGGGGTCACAATTTCAGGAAAAATTTGACTTTCAGCAATTCACGCAAAAATGGTCCCCAACGGTTGCAAATGCTCCCTAAAAGGTTTGGCGGTCAAAATAGAAGGCTTTTTGTCACAGGACAAGAAATTAGCCTTCGACAACTTAACCGGCGGAAAAAGATTTATTGAAAAAGTCTCTAAGCTCCGGGGTCACAATTTCAGCAAAAATCTGACTTTAAGCAATTGACTCAAATATGGTCCCCAACGGTTGCAAATGCTCCCTAAAAGGTTTGGCGGTCGAAACAGAAGGGTTTTTATCACAGGACAAGAAATCAGCCCTCAACAACTTAAGCGGCGGAAAAGATTTTTGAAAAAATCCCTCATCCCCGGGGTCACAATTTCAGAAAAAAATCTGACTTTCAGCAATTCACTCAAAAATGGTCCCCAACGGTTGCAAATGCTCCTCTGAAATCTTTGGCGGTCGAAACAAAGGTTTTTATCACAGGACAAGAAATCAGCCCTCAACAACTTTACCGGCGGAAAAGATTTTTGAAAAATCCCTAAGCCCCTGGGTCACAATTTCAGCAAAAATCTGACTTTCAGCAATTCACTCAAAAATGGTCCCCAACGGTTGCAAATGCTCCCCTAAAAGGTTTGGCGGTCAAAATAAAAGGCTTTTTGTCACAGGACAAGAAATTAGCCTTCGACAACTTAACCGGCGGAAAAAGATTTTTTGAAAAAATCCCTAAGCCCCGGGGTCACAATTTCAGAAAAACCTGATATTCCGCAGTTCACTCAAAAATGGTCCCCAACGGTTGTAAATGCTCCTCTGAAATCTTTGGCGGTCGAAACAGAAGGGTTTTTTATCACAGGACAAGAAATCAGCCCTCAACAACTTAGCCGGCGGAAAAAGATTTTTTGAAAAAATCCCTAAGCCCCGGGGTCACAATTTCAGAAAAATCTGACTTTCAGCAATTCACGCAAAAATGGTCCCCAACGTTTGCAAATGCTCCTCTGAAATCTTTGGCGGTCGAAACAGAAGGGTTTTTATCACAGGACAAGAAATCAGCCCTCAACAACTTAAGCGGTGGAAAAAGAGTTTTTAAAAAATCCCTAAGCCCCGGGGTCACAATTTCAGAAAAACCTGATATTCCGCAGTTCACTGAATAATGGTCCCCAACGGTTGCAAATGCTCCCCTGAAATCTTTGGCGGTCGAAACAGAAGGGTTTTTATCACAGGACAAGAAATCAGCCCTCAAGAACTTAAGCGGTGGAAAAAGATTTTTTGAAAAAATCTCTAAGCCCAGGGTCACAATTTCAGAAAAATCTGACTTTCAGCAATTCACTCAAAAATGGTCCCCAACGGTTGCAAATGCTCCCCTAAAAGGTTTGGCTGTCAAAATAGAAGGCTTTTTATCACAGGACAAGAAATTATCCTTCGACAACTCAAAAAGATTTTTTGAAAAAATCCCTAAGCCCCGGGGTCACAATTTCAGAAAAAATCTGACTTTCAGCAATTCACTCAAAAATGGTCCCCAACGGTTGCAAATGCTCCTCTGAAATCTTTGGCGGTCGAAACAGAAGGGTTTTTATCACAGGACAAGAAATCAGCCCTCAACAACTTAACCGGCAGAAAAGATTTTTGAAAAAATCCCTAAGCCCGGGGGTCACAATTTCAGCAAAAATCTGACTTTCAGCAATTTACTCAAAAATGGTGCCCAACGGTTGCAAATGTTCCCCTAAAAGGTTTGGCGGTCAAAATAGAAGGCTTTTCGTCACAGGACAAGAAATTAGCCTTCGACAACTTAAACGGTGGAAAAGATTTTTGAAAAATCCCTAAGCCCGGGGTCACAATTTCAGCAAAAACCTGATTTTCAGCAATTCACTCAAAAATGGTCTCCAACGGTTGCAAATGCTCCCCTAAAAGGTTTGGCGGTCAAAATAGAAGGCTTTTAATCACAGTACAAGAAATTAGCCTTCGACAACTTAACCGGCGGAAAAGATTTTTGAAAAATTCCCTAAGCCCCGGCGTCACAATTTCAGAAAAAATCTGACTTTCAGCAATTCACTCAAAAATGGTCCCCAACGGTTGCAAATGCTCCCCTGAAATCTTTGGCGGTCGAAACAGAAGGGTTTTTATCACAGGACAAGAAATCAGCCCTCAACAACTTAAGCGGCGGAAATTTTTTTTTTGAAAAAATCCCTAAGGCCCGGGGTCACAATTTCAGAAAAAATTTGACTTTCAGCAATTCACTCAAAAATGGTCCCCAACGGTTGCAAATGCTCCTCTGAAATCTTTGGCGTTCGAAAAAGAAGGGTTTCTATCACAGGACAAGAAATCAGCCCTCAACAATTTAAGCGGTGGAAAAAGATTTTTTGAAAAAATCCATAAGCCCCAGGGTCACAATTTCAGCAAAAATCTGACTTTCAGCAATTCACTCAAAAATGGTCCACAAAGGTTGCAAATGCTCCTCTGAAATCTTTGGCAGTCGAAACGGAAGGGTTTTTATCACAGGACAAGAAATCAGCCCTCAACAACTTAAGCGGTGGAAAAAGATTTTTTGAAAAAATCCCTAAGCCCTGGGGTCACAATTTCAGGAAAAATCTGACTTTCAGCAATTCACGCAAAAATGGTCCCCAACGGTTGCAAATGCTCCCCTAAAAGGTTTGGCGGTCGAAACAGTAGGGTTTTTATCAAAGGACAAGAAATCAGCCCTCAACAACTTAAGCGGTGGAAAAAGATTTTTTGAAAAAATCCCTAAGCCCTGGGGTCACAATTTCAGGAAAAATCTGACTTTCAGCAATTCACGCAAAAATGGTCCCCAACGGTTGCAAATGCTCCCCTAAAAGGTTTGGCGGTCAAAATAGAAGGGTTTTTATCACAGGACAAGAAATCAGCCCTCAACAACTTAACCGGCGGAAAAAGATTTTTTGAAAAAATCCCTAAGCCCCGGGTTACAATTTCAGAAAAAATCTGACTTTCAGCAATTCACTCAAAAATGGTCCCCAACGGTTGCAAATGCTCCTCTGAAATCTTTGGCGGTCGAAACAAGGGTTTTTATCAAAGGACAAGAAATCAGCCCTCAACAACTTAAGCGGTGGATAAAGATTTTTGAACAAATCCATTAGCCCCGGGTCACAATTTCAGGAAAAATCTGACTTTCAGCAATTCACGCAAAAATGGTCCCCAACGGTTGCAAATGCTCCTCTGAAATCTTTGGCGGTCGAAACAACGGTTTTTATCACAGGACAAGAAATCAGCCCTCAACAACTTAAACGGCGGAAAAAGATTTTTTGAAAAAATCCCTAAGCCCCTGGGTCACAATTTCAGCAAAAATCTGACTTTCAGCAATTCACTCAAAAATGGTCCCCAACGGTTGCAAATGCTCCCCTAAAAGGTTTGGCGGTCAAAATAGAAGGCTTATTGTCACAGGACAAGAAATTAGCCTTCGACAACTTAACCGGCGTACAAAGATTTTTTGAAAAATCCCTAAGCCCTGGGTCACAATTTCAGAACAACCTGATATTCCGCAGTTCACTCAAAAATGGTCCCCAACGGTTGTAAATGCTCCTCTGAAATCTTTGGCGGTCGAAACAGAAGGGTTTTTATCACAGGACAAGAAATCAGCCCTCAACAACTTAGACTGCGGAAAAAGATAATTTGAAAAAATCACAAAAAACCGGTGAAACAATTTCAGAAAAAATCTGACATTCAGCAATTCACGCAAAAATGGTCCCCAACGTTTGCAAATGCTCCTCTCAAATCTTTGGCGGTCCAAAGAGAAGGCTTTTTATCACAGGACAAGAAATCAGCCCTCAACAACTTAAGCGGTGGAAAAGAGTTTTTTAAAAATCCCTAAGCCCCGGGGTCACAATTTCAGAAAACCTGATATTCCGCAGTTCACTGAAAAATGGTCCCCAACGGTTGCAAATGCTCCCCTGAAATCTTTGGCGGTCGAAACAGAAGGGTTTTTATCACAGGACAAGAAATCAGCCCTCAAGAACTTAAGCGGTGGAAAAAGATTTTTTGAAAAAATCTCTAAGCCCCGGGGTCACAATTTCAGAAAAAATCTGACTTTCAGCAATTCACTCAAAAATGGTCCCCAGCGGTTGCAAATGCTCCCCTAAAAGGTTTGGCGGTCAAAATAGAAGGCTTTTTATCACAGGACAAGAAATTATCCTTAGACAACTTAAAAAGATTTTTTGAAAAAATCCCTAAGCCCCGGGGTCACAATTTCAGAAAAAATCTGACATTCAGCAATTCACTCAAAAATGGTCCCCAACGGTTGCAAATGCTCCTCTGAAATCTTTGGCGGTCGAAACAGAAGGGTTTTTATCACAGGACAAGAAATCAGCCCTCAACAACTTAACCGGCAGAAAAAGATTTTTTGAAAAAATCCCTAAGCCCCGGGGTCACAATTTCAGCAAAAATCTGACTTTCAGCAATTCACTCAAAAATGGTGCCCAACGGTTGCAAATGTTCCCCTAAAAGGTTTGGCGGTCAAAATAGAAGGCTTTTCGTCACAGGACAAGAAATTAGCCTTCGACAACTTAAACGGTGGAAACAGATTTTTTGAAAAAATCCCTAAGCCCCGGGGTCACAATTTCAGCAAAAACCTGATTTTCAGCAATTCACTCAAAAATGGTCCCTAACGGTTGCAAATGCTCCCCTAAAAGGTTTGGCGGTCGAAACAGAAGGGTTTTTATCACAGGACAAGAAATTATCCCTCGACAACTTAACCGGCGGAAAAAGATTTTTTGAAAAAATCCCTAAGCCCCGGGGTCACAATTTCAGCAAAAATCTGACTTTCAGCAATTCACTCAAAAATGGTCCCCAACGGTTGCAAATGCTCCCCTAAAAGGTTTGGCGGTCAAAATAGAAGGCTTTGAATCACAGGACAAGAAATTAGCCTTCGACAACTTAACCGGCGGAAAAAGATCTTTTGAAAAAATCCCTAAGCCCCGGGGTCACAATTTCAGAAAAACCTGATATTCCGCAGTTCACTCACCAATGGTCCCCACCGGGTGCACATGCTCCCCTGAAATCGTTGGCGTTCGAAACAGAAGGGTTTTTATCACAGGACAAGAAATCAGCCCTCAACAACTTAAACGGTGGAGAAAAATTTTTTGAAAAAAACCCTAAGCCCCGGGGTCACAATTTCAGAAAATATCTGACTTTCAGCAATTCACTCAAAAATGGTGCCCAACGGTTGCAAATGCTCCCCTAAAAGGTTTGGCGGTCAAAATAGAAGGCTTTTAATCACAGGACAAGAAATTAACCTTCGACAACTTAACCGGCGGAAAAAGATTTTTTGAAAAAATCCCTAAGCCCCGGGGTCACAATTTCAGAAAAAATCTGACTTTCAGCAATTCACTCAAAAATGGTCCCCAACGGTTGCAAACGCTCCCCTGAAATCTTTGGCGGTCGAAACAGAAGGGTTTTTATCACAGGACAAGAAATCAGCCCTCAACAACTTCACTGGCAGAAAAAGATTTTTTGAAAAAATCCCTAAGCCCCGGGGTCACAATTTCAGCAAAAATCTGACTTTCAGCAATTCACTCAAAAATGGTCCACAACGGTTGCAAATGCTCCTCTGAAATCTTTGGCGGTCGAAACGGAAGGGTTTTTATCACAGGACAAGAAGTCAGCCCTCAACAACTTAAGCGGTGGAAAAGATTTTGAAAAACTCCCTAAGCCCCGGGGTCACAATTTCAGCAAAAATCTGACTTTCAGCAATTCACTCAAAAATGGTGCCCAACGGTTGCAAATACTCCACTAAAAGGTTTGGCGGTCAAAATAGAAGGCTTTTAATCACAGTAGAAGAAATTAGCCTTCGAAAACTTGACCGGCGGAAAAAGATTTTTTGAAAAAATCCCTAAGCCCCGGGGTCACAATTTCAGCAAAAATCTGACTTTCAGCAATAAACTCAAAAATGGTACACAAAGGTTGCAAATGCTCCTCTGAAATCTTTGGATGTCGAAACTGAAGGGTTTTTATCACAGGACAAGAAATCAGCCCTCAACAACTTAACCGGCGGAAAAGATTTTTGAAAAAATCCCTAAGCCCCGGGTCACAATTTCAGGAAAAATCTGACTTTCAGCAATTCACGCAAAAATGGTCCCCAACGGTTGCAAATGCTCCCTAAAAGGTTTGGCGGTCAAAATAGAAGGCTTTTTGTCACAGGACAAGAAATCAGCCTTCGACACCTTAACCGGCGGAAAAAGATTTATGGAAAAAATCCCTAAGCTCCGGGGTCACAATTTCAGCAAAAATCTGACTTTAAGCAATTGACTCAAAAATGGTCCCCAAGGGTTGCAAATGCTCCCCTAAAAGGTTTGGCGGTCGAAACAGAAGGGTTTTTTTCACAGGACAAGAAATCAGCCCTCAACAACTGAGGCGGCGGAAAAGATTTTTGAAAAAATCCCTAAGCCCCGGGTCACAATTTCAGAAAAAATCTGACTTTCAGCAATTCACTCAAAAATGGTGCCCAACGGTTGCAAATGCTCCCCTAAAAGGTTTGGCGGTCAAAATAGAAGGCTTTTAATCACAGGACAAGAAATTAACCTTTGACAACTTAACCGGCGGAAAAAGATTTTTTGAAAAAATCCATAAGCCCGGGGGTCACAATTTCAGAAAAAATCTGACTTTCAGCAATTCACTCAAAAATGGTTCCCCAACGGTTGCAAATGCTCCTCTGAAATCTTTGGCGGTCGGAACAAGGGTTTTTATCACAGGACAAGAAATCAGCCCTCAACAACTTAGCCGGCGGAAAAAGATTTTTTGAAAAAATCCCTAAGCCCCGGGGTCACAATTTCAGAAAAAATCTGACTTTCAGCAATTCACGCAAAAATGGTCCCCAACGTTTGCAAATGCTCCTCTGAAATCTTTGGCGGTCGAAACAGAAGGGTTTTTATCACAGGACAAGAAATCAGCCCTCAACAACTTAAGCGGTGGAAAAGAGTTTTTAAAAAATCCCTAAGCCCCGGGTCACAATTTCAGAAAAACCTGATATTCCGCAGTTCACTCAAAAATGGTCCCCAACGGTTGCAAATGCTCCCCTGAAATCTTTGGCGGTCGAAACAGAAGGGTTTTTATCACAGGACAAGAAATCAGCCCTCAAGAACTTAAGCGGTGGAAAAAGATTTTTTGAAAAAATCTCTAAGCCCCGGGGTCACAATTTCAGCAAAAATCTGACTTTCAGCAATTCACTCAAAAATGGTCCCCAACGGTTGCAAATGCTCCTCTGAAATCTTTGGCGGTCGAAACAGAAGGGTTTTTATCACAGGACAAGAAATCAGCCCTCAACAACTTAACCGGCAGAAAAGATTTTTGAAAAAATCCGTAAGCCCTGGGTCACAATTTCAGCAAAAATTTGACTTTCAGCAATTCACTCAAAAATGGTGCCCAACGGTTGCAAATGTTCCCCTAAAAGGTTTGGCGGTCAAAATAGAAGGCTTTTCGTCACAGGACAAGAAATTAGCCTTCGACAACTTAAACGGTGGAAAAAGATTTTTGAAAAATCCCTAAGCCCCGGGGTCACAATTTCAGCAAAAACCTGATTTTCAGCAATTCACTCAAAAATGGTCCCCAACGGTTGCAAATGCTCCCCTGAAATCTTTGGCGGTCGAAACAGAAGGGTTTTTATCACAGGACAAGAAATCAGCCCTCAACAACTTCACCGGCGGAAAAAGATTTTTTGAAAAAATCCCTAAGCCCCGGGGTCACAATTTCAGAAAAACCTGATATTCCGCAGTTCACTCAAAAATGGTCCCCAACGGTTGCAAATGCTCCCCTGAAAACTTTGGCGGTCGAAACAGAAGGGTTTTTATCACAGGACAAGAAATTATCCCTCGACAACTTAACCGGCGGAAAAAGATTTTTTGAAAAAATCCCTAAGCCCCGGGGTCACAATTTCAGCAAAAATCTGACTTTCAGCAATTCACTCAAAAATGGTCCCCAACGGTTGCAAATGCTCCCCTAAAAGGTTTGGCAGTCAAAATAGAAGGCTTTGAATCACAGGACAAGAAATTAGCCTTCGACAACTTAACCGGCGGAAAAAGATTTTTTGAAAAAATCCCTAAGCCCCGGGGTCACAATTTCAGAAAACCTGATATTCCGCAGTTCACTCAAAAATGGTCCCCAACGGTTGCAAATGCTCCCCTGAAATCTTTGGCGGTCGAAACAGAAGGGTTTTTATCACAGGACAAGAAATCAGCCCTCAACAACTTAAACGGTGGAGATAGATTTTTTGAAAAAATCCCTAAGCCCCGGGGTCACAATTTCAGAAAAAATCTGACTTTCAGCAATTCACTCAAAAATGGTGCCCAACGGTTGCAAATGCTCCCCTAAAAGGTTTGGCGGTCAAAATAGAAGGCTTTTAATCACAGGACAAGAAATTCACCTTCGACAACTTAACCGGCGGAAAAAGATTTTTTGAAAAAATCCTTAAGCCCCGGGGTCACAATTTCAGAAAAAATCTGACTTTCAGCAATTCACTCAAAAATGGTCCCCAACGGTTGCAAATGCTCCTCTGAAATCTTTGGCGGTCGAAACAGAAGGGTTTTTATCACAGGACAAGAAATCAGCCCTCAACAACTTCACCGGCGGAAAAAGATATTTTGAAAAAATCCCTAAGCCCCGGGGTCACAATTTCAGAAAAAAATTGACTTTCAGCAATTCACTCAAAAATGGTCCCCAACGGTTGCAAATGCTCCTCTGAAATCTTTGGCGGTCGAAACAGAAGGGTTTTTATCACAGGACAAGAAGTCAGCCCTCAACAACTTAAGCGGTGGAAAAAGATTTTTTGAAAAACTCCCTAAGCCCCGGGGTCACAATTTCAGCAAAAATCTGACTTTCAGCAATTCACTCAAAAATGGTGCCCAACGGTTGCAAATACTCCCCTAAAAGGTTTGGCGGTCAAAATAGAAGGCTTTTTATCACAGGACAAGAAATTAGCTTTCGACAACTTAACCGGCGGAAAAAGATTTTTTGAAAAAATCCCTAAGCCCCGGGGTCACAATTTCAGCAAAAATCTGACTTTCAGCAATTCACTCAAAAATGGTCCACAACGGTTGCAAATGCTCCTCTGAAATCTTTGGCGGTCGAAACGGAAGGGTTTTTATCACAGGACAAGAAGTCAGCCCTCAACAACTTAAGCGGTGGAAAAGATTTTTGAAAAACTCCCTAAGCCCGGGGTCACAATTTCAGAAAAAATCTGACTTTCAGCAATTCACTCAAAAATGGTGCCCAACGGTTGCAAATACTCCACTAAAAGGTTTGGCGGTCAAAATAGAAGGCTTTTAATCACAGGACAAGAAATCAGCCCTCAACAACTTAAACGGCGGAAAAAGATTTTTTGAAAAAATCCCTAAGCCCCGGGGTCACAATTTCAGCAAAAATTTGATTTTCAGCAATTCACTCAAAAATGGTCCCCAACGGTTGCAAATGCACCTCAGAAATCTTTGGCGGTCGAAACAGAAGGGTTTTTATCACAGGACAAGAAATCAGCCCTCAACAACTCAAGCGGTGGAAAAGAGTTTTTGAAAAATCCCTAAGCCCCGGGGTCACAATTTCAGAAAAAATCTAACTTTCAGCAATTCACTCAAAAATGGTGCCCAACGGTTGCAAATGCTCCCCTAAAAGGTTTGGCGGTCAAAATAGAAGGCTTTTCGTCACAGGACAAGAAATTAGCCTTCGACAACTTAAACGGTGGAAAAAGATTTTTTGAAAAAATCCCTAAGCCCCGGGGTCACAATTTCAGCAAAAACCTGATTTTCAGCAATTCACTCAAAAATGGTCCCCAACGGTTGCAAATGCTCCCCTGAAATCTTTGGCGGTCGAAACAGAAGGGTTTTTATCACAGGACAAGAAATCAGCCCTCAACAACTTCACCGGCGGAAAAGATTTTTGAAAAAATCCCTAAGCCCCGGGTCACAATTTCAGAAAAAATTGACTTTCAGCAATTCACTCAACAATGGTCCCCAACCGATGCAAATGCTCCCCTGAACTCTATCGCGGTCGAAACAGCTGGGTTATTATCACACGACAAGAACTCAGCCATCAACAACTTAACCGGTGGAAAAAGATTTTTTGAAAAACTCCCTAAGCCCCGGGGTCACAATTTCTGCAAAAATCTGACTTTCAGCAATTCACTCAAAAATGGTGCCCAACGGTTGCAAATACTCCCTAAAAGGTTTGGCGGTCAAAATAGAAGGCTTTTATCACAGGACAAGAAATTAGCTTCGACAACTTAACCGGCGGAAAAAGATTTTTGAAAAAATCCCTCAGCCCCCGGGGTCACAATTTCAGCAAAAATCTGACTTTCAGCAATTCACTCAAAAATGGTCCACAACGGTTGCAAATGCTCCTCTGAAATCTTTGGCGGTCGAAACGGAAGGGTTTTTATCACAGGACAAGAAGTCAGCCCTCAACAACTTAAGCGGTGGAAAAAGATTTTTTGAAAAACTCCCTAAGCCCGGGGGTCACAATTTCAGCAAAAATCTGACTTTCAGCAATTCACTCAAAAATGGTGCCCAATGGTTGCAAATACTCCACTAAAAGGTTTGGAGGTCAAAATAGAAGGCTTTTAATCACAGTAGAAGAAATTAGCCTTCGAAAACTATACCGGCGAAAAAAGATTTATTGAAAAACTCCCTAAGCCCCGGGTCACAATTTCAGAAAAACCTGATATTCCGCAGTTCACTCAAAAATGGTCCCCAACGGTTGCAAATGCTCCCCTGAAAACTTTGGCGGTCGAAACAGAAGGGTTTTTATCACAGGACAAGAAATTATCCCTTGATAACTTAACCGGCGGAAAAAGATTTTTTGAAAAAATCCCTAAGCCCCGGGGTCACAATTTCAGCAAAAATCTGACTTTCAGCAATTCACTCAAAAATGGTCCCCAACGGTTGCAAATGCTCCCCTAAAAGGTTTGGCAGTCAAAATAGAAGGCTTTGAATCACAGGACAAGAAATTAGCCTCGACAACTTAACCGGCGGAAAAGATTTTTGAAAAATCCCTAAGCCCCGGGGTCACAATTTCAGAAAAACCTGATATTCCGCAGTTCACTCAAAAATGGTCCCCAACGGTTGCAAATGCTCCCCTGAAATCTTTGGCGGTCGAAACAGAAGGGTTTATATCACAGGACAAGAAATCAGCCCTCAACAACTTAAACGGTGGAGATAGATTTTTTGAAAAAATCCCTAAGCCCCGGGGTCACAATTTCAGAAAAAATCTGACTTTCAGCAATTCACTCAAAAATGGTGCCCAACGGTTGCAAATGCTCCCCTAAAAGGTTTGGCGGTCAAAATAGAAGGCTTTTAATCACAGGACAAGAAATTCACCTTCGACAACTTAACCGGCGGAAAAGATTTTTGAAAAATCCCTAAGCCCCGGGGTCAAAATTTCAAGAAAGATCTGACTTTCAGCAATTCACTCAAAAATGGTCCCCAACGGTTGCAAATGCTCCCCTGAAATCTTTGGCGGTCGAAACAGAAGGGTTTTTATCACAGGACAAGAAATCAGCCCTCAACAACTTCACCGGCGGAAAAAGATATTTTGAAAAAATCCCTAAGCCCCGGGTCACAATTTCAGAAAAAAATTGACTTTCAGCAATTCACTCAAAAATGGTCCCCAACGGTTGCAAATGCTCCTCTGAAATCTTTGGCGGTCGAAACAGAAGGGTTTTTATCACAGGACAAGAAGTCAGCCCTCAACAACTTAAGCGGTGGAAAAAGATTTTTTGAAAACTCCCTAAGCCCCGGGGTCACAATTTCAGCAAAAATCTGACTTTCAGCAATTCACTCAAAAATGGTGCCTAACGGTTGCAAATACTCCCTAAAAGGTTTGGCGGTCAAAATAGAAGGCTTTTTATCACAGGACAAGAAATTAGCTTTCGACAACTTAACCGGCGGAAAAAGATTTTTTGAAAAAATCCCTAAGCCCCGGGGTCACAATTTCAGCAAAAATCTGACTTTCAGCAATTCACTCAAAAATGGTCCACAACGGTTGCAAATGCTCCTCTGAAATCTTTGGCGGTCGAAACGGAAGGGTTTTTATCACAGGACAAGAAGTCAGCCCTCAACAACTTAAGCGGTGGAAAAAGATTTTTTGAAAAACTCCCTAAGCCCCGGGGTCACAATTTCAGAAAAAATCTGACTTTCAGCAATTCACTCAAAAATGGTGCCCAACGGTTGCAAATACTCCACTAAAAGGTTTGGCGGTCAAAATAGAAGGCTTTTAATCACAGGACAAGAAATCAGCCCTCAACAACTTAAACGGCGGAAAAGATTTTGAAAAAATCCCTAAGCCCCGGGGTCACAATTTCAGCAAAAATTTGATTTTCAGCAATTCACTCAAAAATGGTCCCCAACGGTTGCAAATGCACCTCAGAAATCTTTGGCGGTCGAAACAGAAGGGTTTTTATCACAGGACAAGAAATCAGCCCTCAACAACTCAAGCGGTGGAAAAAGAGTTTTTGAAAAAATCCCTAAGCCCCGGGGTCACAATTTCAGAAAAAATCTAACTTTCAGCAATTCACTCAAAAATGGTGCCCAACGGTTGCAAATGCTCCCTAAAAGGTTTGGCGGTCAAAATAGAAGGCTTTTCGTCACAGGACAAGAAATTAGCCTTCGACAACTTAAACGGTGGAAAAGATTTTTGAAAAAATCCCTAAGCCCCGGGTCACAATTTCAGCAAAAACCTGATTTTCAGCAATTCACTCAAAAATGGTCCCCAACGGTTGCAAATGCTCCCCTGAAATCTTTGGCGGTCGAAACAGAAGGATTTTTATCACAGGACAAGAAATCAGCCCTCAACAACTTCACCGGCGGAAAAAGATTTTTTGAAAAAATCCCTAAGCCCCAGGGTCACAATTTCAGAAAAAAATTGACTTTCAGCAATTCACTCAAAAATGGTCCCCAACGGTTGCAAATGCTCCTCTGAAATCTTTGGCGGTCGAAACAGAAGGGTTTTTATCACAGGACAAGAAGTCAGCCCTCAACAACTTAAGCGGTGGAAAAGATTTTTTGAAAAACTCCCTAAGCCCCGGGGTCACAATTTCTGCAAAAATCTGACTTTCAGCAATTCACTCAAAAATGGTGCCCAACGGTTGCAAATACTCCCCTAAAAGGTTTGGCGGTCAAAATAGAAGGCTTTTTATCACAGGACAAGAAATTAGCTTTCGACAACTTAACCGGCGGAAAAAGATTTTTTGAAAAAATCCCTCAGCCCCGGGGTCACAATTTCAGCAAAAATCTGACTTTCAGCAATTCACTCAAAAATGGTCCACAACGGTTGCAAATGCTCCTCTGAAATCTTTGGCGGTCGAAACGGAAGGGTTTTTATCACAGGACAAGAAGTCAGCCCTCAACAACTTAAGCGGTGGAAAAAGATTTTTGAAAAACTCCCTAAGCCCGGGGGTCACAATTTCAGCAAAAATCTGACTTTCAGCAATTCACTCAAAAATGGTGCCCAATGGTTGCAAATACTCCACTAAAAGGTTTGGAGGTCAAAATAGAAGGCTTTTAATCACAGTAGAAGAAATTAGCCTTCGAAAACTTGACCGGCGGAAAAAGATTTTTTGAAAAAATCCCTAAGCCCCGGGGTCACAATTTCAGAAAAACCTGATATTCCGCAGTTCACTCAAAAATGGTCCCCAACGGTTGCAAATGCTCCCCTGAAAACTTTGGCGGTCGAAACAGAAGGGTTTTTATCACAGGACAAGAAATTATCCCTTGATAACTTAACCGGCGGAAAAGATTTTTGAAAAATCCCTAAGCCCCGGGTCACAATTTCAGCAAAAATCTGACTTTCAGCAATTCACTCAAAAATGGTCCCCAACGGTTGCAAATGCTCCCTAAAAGGTTTGGCAGTCAAAATAGAAGGCTTTGAATCACAGGACAAGAAATTAGCCTTCGACAACTTAACCGGCGGAAAAGATTTTTGAAAAAATCCCTAAGCCTCGGGGTCACAATTTCAGAAAACCTGATATTCCGCAGTTCACTCAAAAATGGTCCCCAACGGTTGCAAATGCTCCCTGAAATCTTTGGCGGTCGAAACAGAAGGGTTTATATCACAGGACAAGAAATCAGCCCTCAACAACTTAAACGGTGGAGATAGATTTTTTGAAAAAATCCCTAAGCCCCGGGGTCACAATTTCAGAAAAAATCTGACTTTCAGCAATTCACTCAAAAATGGTGCCCAACGGTAGCAAATGCTCCCATAAACGGTTTGGCGGTCAAAATAGAAGGCTTTTAATCACAGGACAAGAAATTCACCTTCGACAACTTAACCGGCGGAAAAAGATTTTTTGAAAAAATCCCTAAGCCCCGGGGTCACAATTTCAGAAAAAATCTGACTTTCAGCAATTCACTCAAAAATGGTCCCCAACGGTTGCAAATGCTCCACTGAAATCTTTGGCGGTCGAAACAGAAGGGTTTTTATCACAGGACAAGAAATCAGCCCTCAACAACTTCACCGGCGGAAAAAGATATTTTGAAAAAATCCCTAAGCCCCGGGGTCACAATTTCAGAAAAAAATTGACTTTCAGCAATTCACTCAAAAATGGTCCCCAACGGTTGCAAATGCTCCTCTGAAATCTTTGGCGGTCGAAACAGAAGGGTTTTTATCACAGGACAAGAAGTCAGCCCTCAACAACTTAAGCGGTGGAAAAGATTTTTGAAAAACTCCCTAAGCCCCGGGTCACAATTTCAGCAAAAATCTAACTTTCAGCAATTCACTCAAAAATGGTGCCCAACGGTTGCAAATACTCCCTAAAAGGTTTGGCGGTCAAAATAGAAGGCTTTTATCACAGGACAAGAAATTAGCTTTCGACAACTTAACCGGCGGAAAAAGATTTTTTGAAAAAATCCCTAAGCCCCGGGGTCACAATTTCAGCGAACATCTGACTTTCAGCAATTCACTCAAAAATGGTCCACAACGGTTGCAAATGCTCCTCTGAAATCTTTGGCGGTCGAAACGGAAGGGTTTTTATCACAGGACAAGAAGTCAGCCCTCAACAACTTAAGCGGTGGAAAAAGATTTTTTGAAAAACTCCCTAAGCCCCGGGGTCACAATTTCAGAAAAAATCTGACTTTCAGCAATTCACTCAAAAATGGTGCCCAACGGTTGCCAATGCTCCCCTAAAAGGTTTGGCGGTCAAAACAGAAGGGTTTTTATCACAGGACAAGAAATTAGCCTTCGACAACTTAACCGGCGGAAAAAGACTTTTTGAAAAAATCCCTAAGCCCCGGGGTCACAATTTCAGCAAAAATCTGACTTTCAGCAATTAACTCAAAAATGGTCCACAAAGGTTGCAAATGCTCCTCTGAAATCTTTGGTAGTCGAAACGGAAGGGTTTTTATCACAGGACAAGAAATTAGCCTTCGACAACTTAACCGGGGGAAAAAGATTTTTTGAAAAAATCCCTAAGCCCCGGGGTCACAATTTCAGGAAAAATCTGACTTTCAGCAATTCACTCAAAAATGGTCCCCAACGGTTGCAAATGCTCCCCTGAAAGGTTTGGCGGTAGAAACAGAAGGGTTTTTATCACAGGACAAGAAATCAGCCCTCGACAACTTAAGCGGCGGAAAAAGATTTTTTGAAAAAATCTCTAAGCCCCGGGGTCACAATTTCAGCAAAAATCTGACTTTCCAAAATTCACTCAAAAATGGTGCCCAACGGTTGCAAATGCTCCCCTAAAAGGTTTGGCGGTCAAAATAAAAGGCTTTTTATCACAGGACAAGAAATTAGCCTTCGACAACTTAAGCGGTGGATAAGACTTTTTTGAAAAAATCACTAAGCCCCGGGGTCATAATTTCAACAAAGATCTGACTTTCGGCAATTCACTCAAAAATGGTGCCCAAAGGTTGCAAATGCTCCTCTGAAATCTTTGGCGGTCGAAACAGAAGGGTTTTTACCACAGGACAAGAAATCAGCCCTCAACAACTTAACCGGCGGAAATTTATTTTTTTTGAAAAAATCCATAAGCCCCGGGGTCACAATTTCATCAAAAATGTGACTTTCAGCAATTCACTCAAAAATGGTACCCAACGGTTGAAAATGCTCCCCTAAAATGTTTGGCGTTCAAAATAGAAGGCTTTTTATCACAGGACAAGAACTTAGCCTTCAACAACTAAACCGGTGGACAAGACTTTTTGAAAAAATCCCTCAGCCCGGGGTCACAATTTCAACAAAAAACTGACTTTCAGCAGTTCACTCAAAAATGGTCCCCAACGGTTGCAAATGCTCCCCTAAAAGGTTTGGCGGTCAAAATAGAAGGCTTTTATCACAGGACAAGAAATTAGCCTTCGACAACTTAACTGGGGAAAAAGATTTTTTGAAAAAATCTCTAAGCTCCGGGGTCACAATTTCAGAAAAAATCTGACTTTCAGCAATTCACTCAAAAATGGTCCCCAACGGTTGCAAATGCTCCCCTAAAAGGTTTGGCGGTCGAAACAGAAGGGTTTTTATCACAGGACATGAAATCAGACCTCGGCAATTTAAGCGGCGGACAAGACCTTTTTGAAAAAATCCCTCATCCCCGGGGTCACAATTTCAGAAAAAAATCTGACTTTCAGAAATTCACTCAAAAATGGTGCCCAACGGTTGCAAATGATCCCCTAAAAGGTTTGGTGGTCAAAATAGAAGGCTTTTTATCACAGGACAAGAAATTATCCTTCGACAACTTAAAAAGATTTTTTGAAAAAATCCCTAAGCCCCGGGGTCACAATTTCAGAAAAAATCTGACTTTCAGCAATTCACTCAAAAATGGTCCCCAACGGTTGCAAATGCTCCTCTGAAATCTTTGGCGGTCAAAACAAGGGTTTTTATCACAGGACAAGAAATCAGCCCTCAACAACTTAACCGGCGGAAAAAGATTTTTTGAAAAAATCCCTAAGCCCCTGGGTCACAATTTCAGCAAAAATCTGACTTTCAGCAATTCACTCAAAAATGGTCCCCAACGGTTGCAAATGCTCCCTAAAAGGTTTGGGGTCAAAATAGAAGGCTTTTGTCACAGGACAAGAAATTAGCCTTCGACAATTTAACCGGCGGAAAAGATTTTTTTAAAAAATCCCTAAGCCTCGGGGTCACAATTTCAGAAAAAATCTGATTTCAGCAATTCACTCAAAAATGGTCCCCAACGGTTGCAAATGCTCCTCTGAAATCTTTGGCGGTCGAAACAGAAGGGTTTTTATCATAGGACAAGAAATAAGCCCTCAACAACTTAAGCGGTGGAAAAAGATTTTTTGAAAAATCCCTAAGCCCCGGGGTCACAATTTCAGAAAAAATCTGACTTTCAGCAATTCACTCAAAAATGGTGCCCAACGGTTGCAAATGCTCCCCTAAAAGGTTTGGCGGTCGAAACAGAAGGGTTTTTATCACAGGACAAGAAATTATCCCTCGACAACTTAACCGGTGGAAAAAGAGTTTTTGAAAAAATCTCTAAGCCCCGGGGTCACAATTTCAGAAAAAATCTGACTTTCAGCAATTCACTCAAAAATGGTGCCCAACGGTTGCAAATGCTCCACTAAAAGGTTTGGCGGTCAAAATAGAAGGCTTTTAATCACAGGACAAGAAATTAGCCTTCGACAACTTAACCGGCGGAAAAAGATTTTTGAAAAATCCCTAAGCCCCGGGGTCACAATTTCAGAAAAACCTGATATTCCGCAGTTCACTCAAAAATGGTCCCCAACGGTTGCAAATGCTCCCCTGAAATCTTTGGCGGTCGAAACAGAAGGGTTTTTATCACAGGACAAGAAATCAGCCCTCAACAACTTAAGCGGAGGAAAAGATTTTTGAAAAAATCCCTAAGCCCCGGGTCACAATTTCAGAAAAAATCTGACTTTCAGCAATTCACTCAAAAATGGTCCCCAACGGTTGCACATGCTCCCCTAAAAGGTTTGGCGGTCAAAATAGAAGGCTTTTAATCACAGTACAAGAAATTAGCCTTCGACAACTTAACCGGCGGAAAAAGATTTTTTGAAAAAATCCCTAAGCCCCGGGGTCACAATTTCAGCAAAAATCTGACTTTCAGCAATTCACTCAAAAATGGTCCCCAACGGTTGCAAATGCTCCCCTGAAATCTTTGGCGGTCGAAACAGAAGGGTTTTAATCACAGGACAAGAAATCAGCCCTCAACAACTGAAGCAGCGGAAATTTTTTTTTTGAAAAAATCCCTAAGGCCCGGGGTCACAATTTCAGCAAAAATCTGACTTTCAGCAATTAACTCAAAAATGGTCCCCAACGGTTGCAAATGCTCCTCTGAAATCTTTGGCGGTCGAAAAAGAAGGGTTTCTATCACAGGAAAAGAAATCAGCCCTCAACAATTTAAGCGGTGGAAAAAGATTTTTTGAAAAAATCCATAAGCCCCAGGGTCACAATTTCAGCAAAAATCTGACTTTCAGCAATTCACTCAAAAATGGTGCCCAACGGTTGCCAATGCTCCCCTAAAAGGTTTGGCGGTCAAAATAGAAGGCTTTTTATCACAGGACAAGAAATTAGCCTTCGACAACTTAACCGGCGGAAAAAGACTTTTTGAAAAAATCCCTAAGCCCCGGGTCACAATTTCAGAAAAAATCTGACTTTCAGCAATTAACTCAAAAATGGTCCACAAAGGTTGCAAATGCTCCTCTGAAATCTTTGGCAGTCGAAACGGAAGGGTTTTTATCACAGGACAAGAAATCAGCCCTCAACAACTTAACCGGCGGAAAAAAGATTTTTTGAAAAAATCCCTAAGCCCCGGGGTCACAATTTCAGCAAAAATCTGACTTTCAGCAATTCACTCAAAAATGGTGCCCAACGGTTGCAAATGCTCCCCTAAAAGGTTTGGCGGTCAAAATAGAAGGCTTTTTGTCACAGGACAAGAAATTAGCCTTCGACAACTTAACCGGCGGAAAAAGATTTTTTGAAAAAATCCCTAAGCTCCGGGGTCACAATTTCAGCAAAAATCTGACTTTAAGCAATTGACTCAAAAATGGTCCCCAACGGTTGCAAATGCTCCCCTAAAAGGATTGGCGGTCGAAACAGAAGGGTTTTTATCACAGGACAAGAAATCAGCCCTCAACAACTTAAGCGGCGGAAAAAGATTTTTTGAAAAAATCCCTAAGCCCCGGGGTCACAATTTCAGAAAAAATCTGACTTTCAGCAATTCACTCAAAAATGGTCCCCAACGGTTGCAAATGCTCCCCTAAAAGGTTTGGCGGTCAAAATAGAAGGCTTTTAATCACAGGACAAGAAATTAGCCTTCGGCAACTTAACTGGCGGAAAAAGATTTTTTGAAAAAATCCCTAAGCCCCGGGGTCACAATTTCAGAAAAACCTGATATTCCGCAGTTCACTCAAAAATGGTCCCCAACGGTTGTAAATGCTCCTCTGAAATCTTTGGCGGTCGAAACAGAAGGGTTTTTATCACAGGACAAGAAATCAGCCCTCAACAACTTAGCCGGCGGAAAAAGATTTTTTGAAAAAATCCCTAAGCCCCGGGGTCACAATTTCAGAAAAAATCTGACTTTCAGCAATTCACGCAAAAATGGTCCCCAACGGTTGCAAATGCTCCTCTGAAATCTTTGGCGGTCGAAACAGAAGGGTTTTTATCACAGGACAAGAAATCAGCCCTCAACAACTTAAGCGGTGGAAAAAGAGTTTTTGAAAAAATCCCTCATCCCCGGGGTCAGAGTTTTAGAAAAAATCTGACTTTCAGCAAATCACTCAAAAGTGGTCCCCAACGGTTGCAAATGCTCCCCTGAAAGGATTGGCGGTCGAAATAGAAGGGTTTTTATCACAGGAGAAGAAATCAGCCCTCAACAACTTAAGCGGTGGAAAAAGATTTTTTGAAAAAATCCCTAAGCCCCGGGGTCACAATTTCAGCAAAAATCTGACTTTCAGCAATTCACTCAAAAATGGTCCCCAACGGTTGCAAATGCTCCCTAAAAGGTTTGGCGGTCAAAATAGAAGGCTTTTTATCACAGGACAAGAAATTATCCTTCGACAACTTAAAAAGATTTTTTGAAAAAATCCCTAAGCCCCGGGGTCACAATTTCAGCAAAAATCTGACTTTCAGCAATTCACTCAAAAATGGTGCCCAACGGTTGCAAATGCTCCCCTAAAAGGTTTGGCGGTCAAAATAGAAGGCTTTTTGTCACAGGACAAGAAATTAGCCTTAGACAACTTATCCGGCGGAAAAAGATTTTTTGAAAAAATCCCT
This sequence comes from Podarcis lilfordi, assembly GCA_947686815.1. Taxonomy (NCBI): domain Eukaryota; kingdom Metazoa; phylum Chordata; class Lepidosauria; order Squamata; family Lacertidae; genus Podarcis; species Podarcis lilfordi. The sequence goes on along the minus strand of CANTUW010000023.1, from coordinate 38,674 downwards.
AAGCCCCGGGGTCACAATTTCAGCAAAAATCTTACTTTCAGCAATTCACTCAAAAATGGTGCCCAACGGTTGCAAATGCTCCCCTAAAAGGTTTGGCGGTCAAAATAGAAGGCTTTTTGTCACAGGACAAGAAATTAGCCTTCGACAACTTAACCGGCGGAAACAGATTTATGGCAAAAATCCCTACGCTCCGGGGTCACAATTTCAGCAAAAATCTGACTTTAAGCAATTGACTCAAAAATGGTCCCCAACGGTTGCAAATGCTCCCCTAAAAGGATTGGCGGTCGAAACAGAAGGGTTTTTATCACAGGACAAGAAATCAGCCCTCAACAACTTAAGCGGCGGAAAAAGATTTTTTGAAAAATCCCTAAGCCCCGGGTCACAATTTCAGAAAAATCTGACTTTCAGCAATTCACTCAAAAATGGTCCCCAACGGTTGCAAATGCTCCCCTAAAAGGTTTGGCGGTCAAAATAGAAGGCTTTTTGTCACAGGACAAGAAATTAGCCTTCGGCAACTTAACTGGCGGAAAAAGATTTTTTGAAAAAATCCCTAAGCCCCGGGGTCACAATTTCAGAAAAACCTGATATTCCGCAGTTCACTCAAAAATGGTCCCCAACGGTTGTAAATGCTCCTCTGAAATCTTTGGCGGTCGAAACAGAAGGGTTTTTATCACAGGACAAGAAATCAGCCCTCAACAACTTAGCCGGCGGAAAAAGATTTTTTGAAAAATCCCTAAGCCCCGGGGTCACAATTTCAGAAAAAATCTGACATTCAGCAATTCACGCAAAAAATGGTCCCCAACGTTTGCAAATGCTCCTCTGAAATCTTTGGCGGTCGAAACAGAAGGGTTTTTATCATAGGACAAGAAATCAGCCCTCAACAACTTAAGCGGTGGAAAAAGAGTTTTTGAAAAAATCCCTCATCCCCGGGGTCAGAGTTTTAGAAAAAATCTGACTTTCAGCAAATCACTCAAAAGTGGTCCCCAACGGTTGCAAATGCTCCCTGAAAGGATTGGCGGTCGAAATAGAAGGGTTTTATCACAGGACAAGAAATCAGCCCTCAACAACTTAAGCGGTGGAAAAAGATTTCTTGAAAAAATCCCTAAGCCCCGGGGTCACAATTTCAGCAAAAATCTGACTTTCAGCAATTCACTCAAAAATGGTCCCCAACGGTTGCAAATGCTCCCCTAAAAGGTTTGGCGGTCAAAATAGAAGGCTTTTTATCACAGGACAAGAAATTAGCCTTCGACAACTTAACCGGCGGAAAAAGATTTATGGAAAAAATCCCTAAGCTCCGGGGTCACAATTTCAGCAAAAATCTGACTTAAAGCAATTGACTCAAAAATGGTCCCCAACGGTTGCAAATGCTCCCCTAAAAGGATTGGCGGTCGAAACAGAAGGGTTTTTATCACAGGACAAGAAATCAGCCCTAAACAACTTAAGCGGCGGAAAAGATTTTTAAAAAATCCCTAAGCCCCGGGGTCACAATTTCAGAAAAAATCTGACTTTCAGCAATTCACTCAAAAATGGTCCCCAACGGTTGCAAATGCTCCCCTAAAAGGTTTGGCGGTCAAAATAGAAGGCTTTTTGTCACAGGACAAGAAATTAGCCTTCGGCAACTTAACTGGCGGAAAAAGATTTTTTGAAAAAATCCCTAAGCCCCGGGGGTCACAATTTCAGAAAAACCTGATATTCCGCAGTTCACTCATAAATGGTCCCCAACGGTTGTAAATGCTCCTCTGAAATCTTTGGCGGTCGAAACAGAAGGGTTTTTATCACAGGACAAGAAATCAGCCCTCAACCACTTCACCGGCGGTAATAGATATTTTGATAAAATCCCTAAGCCCCGGGGTCACAATTTCAGAAAAAATCTGACTTTCAGCAATTCACGCAAAAATGGTCCCCAACGTTTGCAAATGCTCCTCTGAAATCTTTGGCGGTCGAAACAGAAGGGTTTTTATCACAGGACAAGAAATCAGCCCTCAACAACTTAAGCGGTGGAAAAAGAGTTTTTGAAAAAATCCCTCATCCCCGGGGTCAGAGTTTTAGAAAAAATCTGACTTTCAGCAAATCACTCAAAAGTGGTCCCCAACGGTTGCAAATGCTCCCCTGAAAGGATTGGCGGTCGAAATAGAAGGGTTTTTATCACAGGACAAGAAATCAGCCCTCAACAACTTAAGCGGTGGAAAAGATTTTTGAAAAAATCCCTAAGCCCCGGGGTCACAATTTCAGCAAAAATCTGACTTTCAGCAATTCACTCAAAAATGGTCCCCAACGGTTGCAAATGCTCCCCTAAAAGGTTTGGCGGTCAAAATAGAAGGCTTTTTATCACAGGACAAGAAATTATCCTTCGACAACTTAAAAAGATTTTTTGAAAAAATCCCTAAGCCCCGGGGTCACAATTTCAGAAAAAATCTGACTTTCAGCAATTCACTCAAAAATGGTGCCCAACGGTTGCAAATGCTCCCCTAAAAGGTTTGGCGGTCAAAATAGAAGGCTTTTTGTCACAGGACAAGAAATTAGCCTTAGACAACTTATCCGGCGGAAAAGATTTTTGAAAAATCCCTAAGCCCCGGGTCACAATTTCAGCAAAAATCTGACTTTCAGCAATTCACTCAAAAATGGTCCCCAACGGTTGCAAATGCTCCCTAAAAGGTTTGGCGGTCGAAACAGAAGGGTTTTTATCACAGGACAAGAAATTCTCCTCGACAACTTAACCGGCGGAAAAATATTTTTGAAAAAATCCCTAAGGCTCGGCAGAAAAATCTGACTTTCAGCAATTCACTCAAAAATGGTGCCGAAAGGTTGGAATTGCTCCTCTGAAATGTTTGGCGGTCGAAACAGAAGGGTTTTAATCACAGGACAAGAAATAAGCACTCTAAAACTTAAGCGGTGGAAAAGATTTTTTGAAAAATCCCTAAGACCCGGGTCACAATTTCAGAAAAAATCTGACTTTCAGAAATTCACTCAAAAATGGTGCCCAACGGTTGCAAATGATCCCCTAAAAGGTTTGGTGGTCAAAATAGAAGGCTTTTATCACAGGACAAGAAATTATCCTTCGACAACTTAAAAGATTTTTTGAAAAATCCCTAAGCCCCGGGTCACAATTTCAGAAAAATCTGACTTTCAGCAATTCACTCAAAAATGGTCCCCAACGGTTGCAAATCCTCCTCTGAAATCTTTGGCGGTCAAAACAAGGGTTTTATCACAGGACAAGAAATCAGCCCTCAACAACTTAACCGGCGGAAAAGATTTTTGAAAAAATCCCTAAGCCCCTGGGTCACAATTTCAGAAAAATCTGACTTTCAGCAATTCACTCAAAAATGGTCCCCAACGCTCGCAAAAGCTCCCCTAAAAGGTTTGGGGTTATAATTAGAAGGCTTTTTGTCACATGACAAGAATTTAGCCTTCGTCACTTCAACCGGCGGATTTAGTTTTTTTTATAAAATCCCTAAGCCTCGGGGTCACAATTTCAGAAAAAATCTGATTTCAGCAATTCACTCAAAAATGGTCCCCAACGGTTGCAAATGCTCCTCTGAAATCTTTGGCGGTCGAAACAGAAGGGTTTTTATCACGGGACAAGAAATTATCCCTCGACAACTTAACCGGTGGAAAAAGAGTTTTTGAAAAAATCTCTAAGCCCCGGGGTCACAATTTCAGAAAAAATCTGACTTTCAGCAATTCACTCAAAAATGGTGCCCAACGGTTGCAAATGCTCCACTAAAAGGTTTGGCGGTCAAAATAGAAGGCTTTTAATCACAGGACAAGAAATTAGCCTTCGACAACTTAACCGGCGGAAAAGATTTTTGAAAAAATCCCTAAGCCCCGGGTCACAATTTCAGAAAAACCTGATATTCCGCAGTTCACTCAAAAATGGTCCCCAACGGTTGCAAATGCTCGCCTGAAATCTTTGGCGGTCGAAACAGAAGGGTTTTTATCACAGGACAAGAAATCAGCCCTCAACAACTTAAGCGGTGGAAAAAGATTTTTTGAAAAAATCCCTAAGCCCCGGGGTCACAATTTCAGAAAAATCTGACTTTCAGCAATTCACTCAAAAATGGTCCCCAACGGTTGCACATGCTCCCTAAAAGGTTTGGCGGTCAAAATAGAAGGCTTTTAATCACAGTACAAGAAATTAGCCGTCGAAAACTTAACCGGCGGAAACAGATTTTTTGCATAATTCCCTAAGCCCCGGGGTCACAATTTCAGCAAAAATCTGACTTTCAGCAATTCACTCAAAAATGGTCCCCAACGGTTGCAAATGCTCCCCTGAAATCTTTGGCGGTCGAAACAGAAGGGTTTTTATCACAGGACAAGAAATCAGCCCTCACAACTTAAGCGGCGGAAATTTTTTTTTTGAAAAAATCCCTAAGGCCCGGGGTCACAATTTCAGAAAAATTTGACTTTCAGCAATTCACTCAAAAATGGTCCCCAACGGTTGCAAATGCTCCTCTGAAATGTTTGGCGGTCTAAATAGAAGGGTTTGTTTCACAGGACAAGAAATTAGCCCTCTACAATTTAAGCGGTGGAAAAAGATTTTTTGAAAAAATCCATAAGCCCCAGGGTCACAATTTCAGCAAAAATCTGACTTTCAGCAATTCACTCAAAAATGGTGCACAACGGTTGCCAATGCTCCCTAAAAGGTTTGGCGGTCAAAATAGAAGGCTTTTATCACAGGACAAGAAATTAGCCTTCGACAACTTAACCGGCGGAAAAGACTTTTTGAAAAATCCCTAAGCCCCGGGGTCACAATTTCAGCAAAAATCTGACTTTCAGCAATTAACTCAAAAATGGTCCACAAAGGTTGCAAATGCTCCTCTGAAATCTTTGGCAGTCGAAACGGAAGGGTTTTTATCACAGGACAAGAAATTAGCCTTCGACAACTTAACCGGTGGACAAGACTTTTTTGAAAAAATCCCTAAGCCCCGGGGTCACAATTTCAGGAAAAATCTGACTTTCAGCAATTCACTCAAAAATGGTCCCCAACGGTTGCAAATGCTCCCCTGAAAGGTTTGGCGGTAGAAACAGAAGGGTTTTTATCACAGAACAAGAAATCAGCCCTCGACAACTTAAGCGGCGGAAAAAGATTTTTTGAAAAAATCTCTAAGCCCCGGGGTCACAATTTCAGCAAAAATCTGACTTTCCAAAATTCACTCAAAAATGGTGCCCAACGGTTGCAAATGCTCCCTAAAAGGTTTGGCGGTCAAAATAAAAGGCTTTTTATCACAGGACAAGAAATTAGCCTTCGACAACTTAAGCGGTGGATAAGACTTTTTGAAAAAATGCCTCAGCCCCGTGGTCAAAAGTTCACGAAAGATCTGACTTTCGGCAATTCACTCAAAAATGGTGCCCAAAGGTTGCAAATGCTCCTCTGAAATCTTTGGCGGTCGAAACAGAAGGGTTTTTACCACAGGACAAGAAATCAGCCCTCACCAAATTAAACGTCTTAAATTTATTTTTTTTGAAATAATCCATAAGCCCCGGGGTCACAATTTCATCAAAAATGTGACTTTCAGCAATTCACTCAAAAATGGTGCCCAACGGTTGAAAATGCTCCCCTAAAATGTTTGGCGTTCAAAATAGAAGGCTTTTTATCACAGGACAAGAACTTAGCCTTCGACAACTTAACCGGTGGACAAGACTTTTTTGAAAAAATCCCTCAGCCCCGGGGTCACAATTTCAACAAAAATCTGACTTTCAGCAGTTCACTCAAAAATGGTCCCCAACGGTTGCAAATGCTCCCCTAAAAGGTTTGGCGGTCAAAATAGAAGGCTTTTTATCACAGGACAAGAAATTAGCCTTCGACAACTTAACTGGGGAAAAAGATTTTTGAAAAATCTCTAAGCTCCGGGGTCACAATTTCAGAAAAATCTGACTTTCAGCAATTCACTCAAAAATGGTCCCCAACGGTTGCAAATGCTCCCCTAAAAGGTTTGGCGGTCGAAACAGAAGGGTTTTTATCACAGGACATGAAATCAGACCTCGGCAATTTAAGCGGCGGACAAGACCTTTTTGAAAAATCCCTCATCCCCGGGTCACAATTTCAGAAAAATCTGACTTTCAGAAATTCACTCAAAAATGGTGCCCAACGGTTGCAAATGATCCCTAAAAGGTTTGGTGGTCAAAATAGAAGGCTTTTATCACAGGACAAGAAATTATCCTTCGACAACTTAAAAAGATTTTTTGAAAAAATCCCTAAGCCCCGGGGTCACAATTTCAGAAAAAATCTGACTTTCAGCAATTCACTCAAAAATGGTCCCCAACGGTTGCAAATGCTCCTCTGAAATCTTTGGCGGTCAAAACAAGGGTTTTTATCACAGGACAAGAAATCAGCCCTCAACAACTTAACCGGCGGAAAAGATTTTTGAAAAATCCCTAAGCCCCTGGGTCACAATTTCAGCAAAAATCTGACTTTCAGCAATTCACTCAAAAATGGTCCCCAACGGTTGCAAATGCTCCCTAAAAGGTTTGGGGGTCAAAATAGAAGGCTTTTGTCACAGGACAAGAAATTAGCCTTCGACAATTTAACCGGCGGAAAAAGATTTTTGAAAAATCCCTAAGCCTCGGGGTCACAATTTCAGAAAAATCTGATTTCAGCAATTCACTCAAAAATGGTCCCCAACGGTTGCAAATGCTCCTCTGAAATCTTTGGCGGTCGAAACAGAAGGGTTTTTATCATAGGACAAGAAATAAGCCCTCAACAACTTAAGCGGTGGAAAAAGATTTTTGAAAAATCCCTAAGCCCCGGGGTCACAATTTCAGAAAAATCTGACTTTCAGCAATTCCTCAAAAATGGTGCCCAACGGTTGCAAATGCTCCCTAAAAGGTTTGGCGGTCGAAACAGAAGGGTTTTTATCACGGGACAAGAAATTATCCCTCGACAACTTAACCGGTGGAAAAAGAGTTTTTGAAAAAATCTCTAAGCCCCGGGTCACAATTTCAGAAAAATCTGACTTTCAGCAATTCACTCAAAAATGGTGCCCAACGGTTGCAAATGCTCCACTAAAAGGTTTGGCGGTCAAAATAGAAGGCTTTTAATCACAGGACCAGAAATTAGCCTTCGACACCTTAACCGGCGGAAAAGATTTTTGAAAAAATCCCTAAGCCCCGGGGTCACAATTTCAGAAAAACCTGATATTCCGCAGTTCACTCAAAAATGGTCCCTAACGGTTGCAAATGCTCCTCTGATATATTTGGCGGTCGAAACTGAAGGGTTTTTATCACAGGACAAGAAATCAGCCCTCAACAACTTAAGCGGCGGAAAAGTAATTTTTGAAAAAATCCCTAAGCCCCGGGGTCACATTTTCAGAAAAAATCTGACTTTCAGCAATTCACTCAAAAATGGTCCCCAACGGTTGCACATGCTCCCCTAAAAGGTTTGGCGGTCAAAATAGAAGGCTTTTAATCACAGTACAAGAAATTAGCCTTCGACAACTTAACCGGCGGAAAAAGATTTTTTGAAAAAATCCCTAAGCCCCGGGGTCACAATTTCAGCAAAAATCTGACTTTCAGCAATTCACTCATAAATGGTCCCCAACGGTTGCAAATGCTCCCCTGAAATCTTTGGCGGTCGAAACAGAAGGGTTTTAATCACAGGACAAGAAATCAGCCCTCAACAACTGAAGCGGCGGAAATTTTTTTTTTGAAAAAATCCCTAAGGCCCGGGGTCACAATTTCAGAAAAATTTGACTTTCAGCAATTCACTCAAAAATGGTCCCCAACGGTTGCAAATGCTCCTCTGAAATCTTTGGCGGTCGAAAAGAAGGGTTTCTATCACAGGACAAGAAATCAGCCCTCAACAATTTAAGCGGTGGAAAAGATTTTTGAAAAATCCATAAGCCCCAGGGTCACAATTTCAGCAAAAATCTGACTTTCAGCAATTCACTCAAAAATGGTGCCCAACGGTTGCCAATGCTCCCCTAAAAGGTTTGGCGGTCAAAATAGAAGGCTTTTTATCACAGGACAAGAAATTAGCCTTCGACAACTTAACCGAGGGAACAATACATATTGAAAAAACCCATAAGCCCCGGGGTCACAATTTCAGAAAAAATCTGACTTTCAGCAATTCACGCAAAAATGGTCCCCAACGGTTGCACATGCTCCCCTAAAAGGTTTGGCGGTCAAAATAGAAGGCTTTTTATCACAGGACAAGAAATTAGCCTTCGACAACTTAACCGGCGGAAAAAGACTTTTTGAAAAAATCCCTAAGCCCCGGGGTCACAATTTCAGCAAAAATCTGACTTTCAGCAATTAACTCAAAAATGGTCCACAAAGGTTGCAAATGCTCCTCTGAAATCTTTGGCAGTCGAAACGGAAGGGTTTTTATCACAGGACAAGAAATCAGCCCTCAACAACTTAACCGGCGGAAAAGATTTTTGAAAAAATCCCTAAGCCCCGGGGTCACAATTTCAGAAAAATCTGACTTTCAGCAATTCACGCAAAAATGGTCCCCATCGGTTGCAAATGCTCCCCTAAAAGGTTTGGCGGTCAAAATAGAAGGCTTTTTTTCACAGGACAAGAAATTAGCCTTCGACAACTTAACCGGCGGAAAAAGATTTATGGAAAAAATCCCTAAGCTCCGGGGTCACAATTTTAGAAAAAATCTGACTTTCAGCAATTCACGCAAAAATGGTCCCCAACGGTTGCAAATGCTCCCCTAAAAGGATTGGCGGTCGAAACAGAAGGGTTTTTATCACAGGACAAGAAATCAGCCCTCAACAACTTAAGCGGCGGAAAAGATTTTTTGAAAAATCCCTAAGCCCCGGGTCACAATTTTAGAAAAATCTGACTTTCAGCAATTCACTCAAAAATGGTCCCCAACGGTTGCAAATGCTCCCTAAAAGGTTTGGCGGTCAAGATAGAAGGATTTTTGTCACAGGACAAGAAATTAGCCTTCGGCAACTTAACTGGCGGAAAAAGATTTTTTGAAAAAATCCCTAAGCCCCGGGGTCACAATTTCAGAAAAACCTGATATTCCGCAGTTCACTCAAAAATGGTCCCCAACGGTTGTAAATGCTCCTCTGAAATCTTTGGCGGTCGAAACAGAAGGGTTTTTATCACAGGACAAGAAATCAGCCCTCAACAACTTAGCCGGCGGAAAAGATTTTTGAAAAATCCCTAAGCCCCGGGTCACAATTTCAGAAAAATCTGACTTTCAGCAATTCACGCAAAAATGGTCCCCAACGTTTGCATATGGTCCTCTTTAATTTTTGGAGGTCGAATCAGAAGGGTTTTTATCACAGGACAAGAAATCAGCCCTCAACAACTTAAGCGGTGGAAAAGAGTTTTTGAAAAATCCCTCATCCCCGGGGTCAGAGTTTTAGAAAAATCTGACTTTCAGCAAATCACTCAAAAGTGGTCCCCAACGGTTGCAAATGCTCCCTGAAAGGATTGGCGGTCGAAATAGAAGGGTTTTATCACAGGACAAGAAATCAGCCCTCAACAACTTAAGCGGTGGAAAAGATTTCTTGAAAAAATCCCTAAGCCCCGGGTCACAATTTCAGCAAAAATCTGACTTTCAGCAATTCACTCAAAAATGGTCCCCAACGGTTGCAAATGCTCCCTAAAAGGTTTGGCGGTCAAAATAGAAGGCTTTTATCACAGGACAAGAAATTATCCTTCGACAACTTAAAAAGATTTTTGAAAAATCCCTAAGCCCCGGGGTCACAATTTCAGCAAAAATCTGACTTTCAGCAATTCACTCAAAAATGGTCCCCAACGGTTGCAAATGCTCCCCTAAAAGGATTGGCGGTCGAAACAGAAGGGTTTTTATCACAGGACAAGAAATTCTCCCTCGACAACTTAACCGGCGGAAAAATATTTTTTGAAAAAATACCTAAGGCTCGGCAGAAAAAATCTGACTTTCAGCAATTCACTCAAAAATGGTGCCGAAAGGTTGGAATTGCTCCTCTGAAATGTTTGGCGGTCGAAACAGAAGGGTTTTTATCACAGGACAAGAAATCAGCCCTCAACATCTTAAGCGGTGGAAAAAGATTTTTGAAAAAATCCCTAAGACCCGGGTCACAATTTCAGAAAAAAATCTGACTTTCAGAAATTCACTCAAAAATGGTGCCCAACGGTTGCAAATGATCCCCTAAAAGGTTTGGTGGTCAAAATAGAAGGCTTTTTATCACAGGACAAGAAATTATCCTTCGACAACTTAAAAAGATTTTTTGAAAAAATCCCTAAGCCCCGGGGTCACAATTTCAGAAAAAAATCTGACTTTCAGCAATTCACTCAAAAATGGTCCCCAACGGTTGCAAATGCTCCTCTGAAATCTTTGGCGGTCAAAACAAGGGTTTTTATCACAGGACAAGAAATCAGCCCTCAACAACTTACCCGGCGGAAAAAGATTTTTTGAAAAAATCCCTAAGCCCCTGGGTCACAATTTCAGCAAAAATCTGACTTTCAGCAATTCACTCAAAAATGGTCCCCAACGGTTGCAAATGCTCCCCTAAAAGGTTTGGGGGTCAAAATAGACGGCTTTTTGTCACAGGACAAGAAATTAGCCTTCGACAATTTAACCGGCGGAAAAAGATTTTTTGAAAAAATCCCTAAGCCTCGGGGTCACAATTTCAGAAAAAATCTGATTTCAGCAATTCACACAAAAATGGTCCCCAACGGTTGCAAATGCTCCTCTGAAATCTTTGGCGGTCGAAACAGAAGGGTTTTTATCATAGGACAAGAAATAAGCCCTCAACAACTTAAGCGGTGGGAAAAGATTTTTTGAAAAAATCCCTAAGCCCCGGGGTCACAATTTCAGCAAAAATCTGACTTTCAGCAATTCCTCAAAAATGGTGCCCAACGGTTGCAAATGCTCCCCTAAAAGGTTTGGCGGTCGAAACAGAAGGGTTTTTATCACGGGACAAGAAATTATCCCTCGACAACTTAACCGGTGGAAAAAGAGTTTTTGAAAAATTCTCTAAGCCCCGGGGTCACAATTTCAGAAAAAATCTGACTTTCAGCAATTCACTCAAAAATGGTGCCCAACGGTTGCAAATGCTCCACTAAAAGGTTTGGTGGTCAAAATAGAAGGCTTTTAATCACAGGACAAGAAATTAGCCTTCGACAACTTAACCGGCGGAAAAGATTTTTGAAAAATCCCTAAGCCCCGGGTCACAATTTCAGAAAAACCTGATATTCCGCAGTTCACACAAAAATGGTCCCCAACGGTTGCAAATGCTCGCCTGAAATCTTTGGCGGTCGAAACAGAAGGGTTTTGATCACAGGACAAGAAATCAGCCCTCAACAACTTAAGCGGCGGAAATTTTTTTTTTGAAAAAATCCCTAAGGCCCGGGGTCACAATTTCAGAAAAAATTTGACTTTCAGCAATTCACTCAAAAATGGTCCCCAACGGTTGCAAATGCTCCTCTGAAATCTTTGGCGGTCGAAAAGGAAGGGTTTCTATCACAGGACAAGAAATCAGCCCTCAACAATTTAAGCGGTGGAAAAAGATTTTTTGAAAAAATCCATAAGCCCCAGGGTCACAATTTCAGCAAAAATCTGACTTTCAGCAATTAACTCAAAAATGGTTCCCAACGGTTGCAAATGATCCCTAAAAGGTTTGGCGGTCAAAATAGAAGGCTTTTATCACAGGACAAGAAATTAGCCTTCGACAACTTAAACGGCGGAAAAGACTTTTTGAAAAATCCCTAAGCCCCGGGTCACAATTTCAGCAAAAATCTGACTTTCAGCAATTAACTCAAAAATGGTCCACAAAGGTTGCAAATGCTCCTCTGAAATCTTTGGCAGTCGAAACGGAAGGGTTTTTTATCACAGGAAAAGAAATCAGCCCTCAACAACTTAACCGGCGGAAAAAGATTTTTTGAAAAAATCCCTAAGCCCCGGGGTCACAATTTCAGAAAAACCTGACTTTCAGCAATTCACGCAAAAATGGTCCCCAACGGTTGCAAATGCTCCCCTAAAAGGTTTGGCGGTCAAAATAGAAGGCTTTTTGTCACAGGACAAGAAATTAGCCTTCGACAACTTAACCGGCGGAAAAAGATTTATGGAAAAAATCCCTAAGCTCCGGGGTCACAATTTCAGCAAAAATCTGACTTTAAGCAATTGACTCAAAAATGGTCCCCAACGGTTGCAAAAGCTCCCTAAAAGGTTTGGCGGTCGAAACAGAAGGGTTTTTATCACAGGACAAGAAATCAGCCCTCAACAACTTAAGCGGCGGAAAAGATTTTTGAAAAATCCCTAAGCCCCGGGTCACAATTTCAGAAAAATCTGACTTTCAGCAATTCACTCAAAAATGGCCCCCAACGGTTGCAAATGCTCCTCTGAAATCTTTGGCGGTCGAAACAAGGGTTTTTATCAAAGGACAAGAATCAGCCCTCAACAACTTAAGCGGTGGAAAAGATTTTTGAAAAATCCCTAAGCCCCGGGACACAATTTCAGAAAAATCTGACTTTCAGCAATTCACTCAAAAATGGTCCCCAACGGTTGCAAATGCTCCTCTGAAATCTTTGGCGGTCGAAACAAGGGTTTTTATCACAGGACAAGAAATCAGCCCTCAACAACTTAACCGGCGGAAAAGATTTTTGAAAAATCCCTAAGCCCCTGGGTCACAATTTCAGCAAAAATCTGACTTTCAGCAATTCACTCAAAAATGGTCCCCAACGGTTGCAAATGCTCCCTAAAAGGTTTGGCGGTCAAAATAGAAGGCTTTTGTCACAGGACAAGAAATTAGCCTTCGACAACTTAACCGGCGGAAAAGATTTTTGAAAAATCCCTAAGCCCCGGGGTCACAATTTCAGAAAACCTGATATTCCGCAGTTCACTCAAAAATTGTCCCCAACGGTTGTAAATGCTCCTCTGAAATCTTTGGCGGTCGAAACAGAAGGGTTTTTATCACAGGACAAGAAATCAGCCCTCAACAACTTAGCCGAGCGGAAAAGATTTTTGAAAAAATCCCTAAGCCCCGGGGTCACAATTTCAGAAAAAATCTGACTTTCAGCAATTCACGCAAAAATGGTCCCCAACGTTTCCAAATGCTCCTCTGAAATCTTTGGCGGTCGAAACAGAAGGGTTTTTATCACAGGACAAGAAATCAGCCCTCAACAACTTAAGCGGTGGAAAAAGAGTTTTTTAAAAAATCCCTAAGCCCCGGGGTCACAATTTCAGAAAAACCTGATATTCCGCAGTTCACTGAAAAATGGTCCCCAACGGTTGCAAATGCTCCCCTGAAATCTTTGGCGGTCGAAACAGAAGGGTTTTTATCACAGGACAAGAAATCAGCCCTCAAGAACTTAAGCGGTGGAAAAGATTTTTTGAAAAATCTCTAAGCCCCGGGTCACAATTTCAGAAAAATCTGACTTTCAGCAATTCACTCAAAAATGTCCCCAACGGTTGCAAATGCTCCCTAAAAGGTTTGGCGGTCAAAATAGAAGGCTTTTATCACAGGACAAGAAATTATCCTTCGACAACTTAAAAAGATTTTTTGAAAAAATCCCTAAGCCCCGGGGTCACAATTTCAGGAAAAATCTGACTTTCAGCAATTCACGCAAAAATGGTCCCCAACGGTTGCAAATGCTCCCTAAAAGGTTTGGCGGTCAAAATAGAAGGCTTTTTGTCACAGGACAAGAAATTAGCCTTCGACAACTTAACCGGCGGAAAAAGATTTATGGAAAAAATCCCTAAGCTCCGGGGTCACAATTTCAGCAAAAATCTGACTTTAAGCAATTGACTCAAAAATGGTCCCCAACGGTTGCAAATGCTCCCCTAAAAGGTTTGGCGGTCGAAACAGAAGGGCTTTTTTCACAGGACAAGAAATCAGCCCTCAACAACTTAAGCGGCGGAAAAAGATTTATGGAAAAAATCCCTAAGCTCCGGGGTCACAATTTCAGCAAAAATCTGACTTTAAGCAATTGACTCAAAAATGGTCCCCAACGGTTGCAAATGCTCCCTAAAAGGTTTGGCGGTCGAAACAGAAGGGTTTTTTTCACAGGACAAGAAATCAGCCCTCAACAACTTAAACGGCGGAAAAGATTTTTGAAAAATCCCTAAGCCTCGGGTCACAATTTCAGAAAATATCTGACTTTCAGCAATTCACTCAAAAATGGTGCCCAACGGTTGCAAATGCTCCCCTAAAAGGTTTGGCGGTCAAAATAGAAGGCTTTTAATCACAGGACAAGAAATTAACCTTTGACAACTTAACCGGCGGAAAAGATTTTTGAAAAATCCCTAAGCCCCGGGTCACAATTTCAGAAAAAATCTGACTTTCAGCAATTCACTCAAAAATGGTCCCCAACGGTTGCAAATGCTCCTCTGAAATCTTTGGCGGTCGGAACAAGGGTTTTTATCACAGGACAAGAAATCAGCCCTCAACAACTTAGCCGGCGGAAAAGATTTTTGAAAAATCCCTAAGCCCTGGGTCACAATTTCAGAAAAATCTGACTTTCAGCAATTCACGCAAAAATGGTCCCCAACGTTTGCAAATGCTCCTCTGAAATCTTTGGCGGTCGAAACAGAAGGGTTTTTATCACAGGACAAGAAATCAGCCCTCAACAACTTAAGCGGTGGAAAAAGAGTTTTTTAAAAAATCCCTAAGCCCCGGGGTCACAATTTCAGAAAACCTGATATTCCGCAGTTCACTGAAAAATGGTCCCCAACGGTTGCAAATGCTCCCTGAAATCTTTGGCGGTCGAAACAGAAGGGTTTTTATCACAGGACAAGAAATCAGCCCTCAACAACTTAAGCGGTGGAAAAGATTTTTGAAAAATCTCTAAGCCCCGGGGTCACAATTTCAGAAAAATCTGACTTTCAGCAATTCACTCAAAAATGGTCCCCAACGGTTGCAAATGCTCCTCTGAAATCTTTGGCGGTCGAAACAGAAGGGTTTTTATCACAGGACAAGAAATCAGCCCTCAACAACTTAACCGGCAGAAAAAGATTTTTTGAAAAAATCCGTAAGCCCCGGGGTCACAATTTCAGCAAAAATCTGACTTTCAGCAATTCACTCAAAAATGGTGCCCAACGGTTGCAAATGTTCCCCTAAAAGGTTTGGCGGTCAAAATAGAAGGCTTTTCGTCACAGGACAAGAAATTAGCCTTCGACAACTTAAACGGTGGAAAAAGATTTTTTGAAAAAATCCCTAAGCCCCGGGGTCACAATTTCAGCAAAAACCTGATTTTCAGCAATTCACTCAAAAATGGTCCCCAACGGTTGCAAATGCTCCCCTGAAATCTTTGGCGGTCGAAACAGAAGGGTAATTATCACAGCACAACAAATCAGCCCACAACAAATTCACAGGCGGAAAAAGATTTTTTGAAAAATCCCTAACCCCCGGGGTCACATTTTCACAACAAAATTGACTTTCAGCAATTCACTCAAAAATGGTCCCCAACGGTTGCAAATGCTCCCCTAAAAGGTTTGGCAGTCAAAATAGAAGACTTTGAATCACAGGACAAGAAATTAGCCTTCGACAACTTAACCGGCGGAAAAAGATTTTTTGAAAAAATCCCTAAGCCCCGGGGTCACAATTTCAGAAAAACCTGATATTCCGCAGTTCACTCAAAAATGGTCCCCAACGGTTGCAAATGCTCCCTGAAATCTTTGGCGGTCTAAACAGAAGGGTTTTTATCACAGGACAAGAAATCAGCCCTCAACAACTTAAACGGTGGAGATAGATTTTTTGAAAAAATCCCTAAGCCCCGGGGTCACAATTTCAGAAAAAATCTGACTTTCAGCAATTCACTCAAAAATGGTGCCCAACGGTTGCAAATGCTCCCCTGAAATCTTTGGCGGTCGAAACAGAAGGGTTTTTATCACAGGACAAGAAATCAGCCCTCAACAACTTAACCGGCGGAAAAGATATTTTGAAAAATCCCTAAGCCCCGGGTCACAATTTCAGAAAAAAAATTGACTTTCAGCAATTCACTCAAAAATGGTCCCCAACGGTTGCAAATGCTCCTCTGAAATCTTTGGCGGTCGAAACAGAAGGGTTTTTATCACAGGACAAGAAGTCAGCCCTCAACAACTTAAGCGGTGGAAAAGATTTTTGAAAACTCCCTAAGCCCCGGGTCACAATTTCAGCAAAAATCTGACTTTCAGCAATTCACTCAAAAATGGTGCCCAACGGTTGCAAATACTCCCCTAAAAGATTTGGCGGTCAAAATAGAAGGCTTTTTATCACAGGACAAGAAATTAGCCTTCGACAACTTAACCGGCGGAAAAAGATTTTTTGAAAAAATCCCTAAGCCCCGGGGTCACAATTTCAGCAAAAATCTGACTTTCAGCAATTCACTCAAAAATGGTCCCCAACGGTTGCAAATGCTCCTCTGAAATCATTGGCGGTCGAAACAAGGGTTTTTATCACAGGACAAGAAATCAGCCCTCAACAACTTAAGCGGTGGAAAAAGATTTTTTGAAAAAATCCCTAAGCCCCGGGGTCACAATTTCAGAAAAAATCTGACTTTCAGCAATTCACTCAAAAATGGTCCCCAACGGTTGCAAATGCTCCTCTGAAATCTTTGGCGGTCGAAACAGAAGGGTTTTTATCACAGGACAAGAAATCAGCCCTCAACAACTCAAGCGGTGGAAAAAGAGTTTTTGAAAAAATCCCTAAGCCCCGGGGTCACAATTTCAGAAAAATCTAACTTTCAGCAATTCACACAAAAATGGTGCCCAACGGTTGCAAATGCTCCCCTAAAAGGTTTGGCAGTCAAAAAGAAGGCTTTTGTCACAGGACAAGAAATTAGCCTTCGACAACTTAAACGGTGGAAACAGATTTTTTGAAAAAATCCCTAAGCCCCGGGGTCACAATTTCAGAAAAAATCTGACTTTCAGCAATTCACTCAAAAATGGTGCCGAAAGGTTGGAATTGCTCCTCTGAAATGTTTGGCGGTCGAAACAGAAGGGTTTTAATCACAGGACAAGAAATCAGCCCTCAACAACTTAAGCGGTGGAAAAGATTTTTTGAAAAAATCCCTAAGACCCGGGGTCACAATTTCAGAAAAAAATCTGACTTTCAGAAATTCACTCAAAAATGGTGCCCAACGGTTGCAAATGATCCCCTAAAAGGTTTGGTGGTCAAAATAGAAGGCTTTTTATCACAGGACAAGAAATTATCCTTCGACAACTTAAAAAGATTTTTTGAAAAAATCCCTAAGCCCCGGGGTCACAATTTCAGAAAAAATCTGACTTTCAGCAATTCACTCAAAAAGGGTCCCCAACGGTTTTATCACAGGACAAGAAATCAGCCCTCAACAACTTAACCGGCGGAAAAAGATTTTTTGAAAAAATCCCTAAGCCCCTGGGTCACAATTTCAGCAAAAATCTGACTTTCAGCAATTCACTCAAAAATGGTCCCCAACGGTTGCAAATGCTCCCCTAAAAGGTTTGGGGGTCAAAATAGAAGGCTTTTTGTCACAGGACAAGAAATTAGCCTTCGACAATTTAACCGGCGGAAAAAGATTTTTTGAAAAAATCCCTAAGCCTCGGGGTCACAATTTCAGAAAAAATCTGATTTCAGCAATTCACTCAAAAATGGTCCCCAACGGTTGCAAATGCTCCTCTGAAATCTTTGGCGGTCGAAACAGAAGGGTTTTTATCATAGGACAAGAAATAAGCCCTCAACAACTTAAGCGGTGGGAAAAGATTTTTTGAAAAAATCCCTAAGCCCCGGGGTCACAATTTCAGCAAAAATCTGACTTTCAGCAATTCCCTCAAAAATGGTGCCCAACGGTTGCAAATGCTCCCCTAAAAGGTTTGGCGGTCGAAACAGAAGGGTTTTTATCACGGGACAAGAAATTATCCCTCGACAACTTAACCGGTGGAAAAAGAGTTTTTGAAAAATTCTCTAAGCCCCGGGTCACAATTTCAGAAAAAATCTGACTTTCAGCAATTCACTCAAAAATGGTGCCCAACGGTTGCAAATGCTCCACTAAAAGGTTTGGCGGTCAAAATAGAAGGCTTTTAATCACAGGACAAGAAATTAGCCTTCGACAACTTAACCGGCGGAAAAAGATTTTTTGAAAAAATCCCTAAGCCCCGGGGTCACAATTTCAGAAAAACCTGATATTCCGCAGTTCACTCAAAAATGGTCCCCAACGGTTGCAAATGCTCGCCTGAAATCTTTGGCGGTCGAAACAGAAGGGTTTTGATCACAGGACAAGAAATCAGCCCTCAACAACTTAAGCGGTGGAAAAAGATTTTTTGAAAAAATCCCTAAGCCCCGGGGTCACAATTTCAGAAAAATCTGACTTTCAGCAATTCACTCAAAAATGGTCCCCAACGGTTGCAAATGCTCCCTGAAATCTTTGGCGGTCGAAACAGAAGGGTTTTTATCACAGGACAAGAAATCAGCCCTCAACAACTTAAGCGGCGGAAATTTTTTTTGAAAAATCCCTAAGGCCCGGGGTCACAATTTCAGAGAAAATCTGACTTTCAGCACTTCACTCAAAAATGGTCCCCAACGGGTGCAAATGCTCCTCTGAAATCTTTGGCGGTCGAAAAAATGGTTTTTATCACAGGACAAGAAATCAGCCCTCAACAATTTAAGCGGTGGAAAAGATTTTTCAAAAAATCCATAAGCCCCAGGGTCACAATTTCAGCAAAAATCTGACTTTCAGCAATTCACTCAAAAATGGTGCCCAACGGTTGCCAATGCTCCCCTAAAAGGTTTGGCGGTCAAAATAGAAGGCTTTTTATCACAGGACAAGAAATTAGCCTTCGACAACTTAAACGGCGGAAAAGACTTTTTGAAAAAATCCCTAAGCCCCGGGTCACAATTTCAGCAAAAATCTGACTTTCAGCTATTAACTCAAAAAT
Source organism: Podarcis lilfordi (assembly GCA_947686815.1). Classification (NCBI taxonomy): domain Eukaryota; kingdom Metazoa; phylum Chordata; class Lepidosauria; order Squamata; family Lacertidae; genus Podarcis; species Podarcis lilfordi. The sequence continues at coordinate 19,899 of CANTUW010000023.1, read as the reverse complement.
GGTCCACAAAGGTTGCAAATGCTCCTCTGAAATCTTTGGCAGTCGAAACGGAAGGGTTTTTATCACAGGACAAGAAATCAGCCCTCAACAACTTAACCGGCGGAAAAGATTTTTGAAAAAATCCCTAAGCCCCGGGTCACAATTTCAGAAAAATCTGACTTTCAGCAATTCACGCAAAAATGGTCCCCAACGGTTGCAAATGCTCCCTAAAAGGTTTGGCGGTCAAAATAGAAGGCTTTTTGTCACAGGACAAGAAATTAGCCTTCGACAACTTAACCGGCGGAAAAAGATTTACGGAAAAAATCCCTAAGCTCCGGGGTCACAATTTCAGCAAAAATCTGACTTTAAGCAATTGACTCAAAAATGGTCCCCAACGGTTGCAAATGCTCCCCTAAAAGGTTTGGCGGTCGAAACAGAAGGGTTTTTATCACAGGACAAGAAATCAGCCCTCAACAACTTAAGCGGCGGAAAAGATTTTTTGAAAAATCCCTAAGCCCCGGGTCACAATTTCAGAAAAATCTGACTTTCAGCAATTCACTCAAAAATGGTCCCCAACGGTTGCAAATGCTCCCCTAAAAGGTTTGGCGGTCAAAATAGAAGGCTTTTGTCACAGGACAAGAAATTAGCCTTCGACAACTTAACCGGCGGAAAAGATTTTTTGAAAAAATCCCTAAGCCCCGGGGTCACAATTTCAGAAAAACCTGATATTCCGCAGTTCACTCAAAAATTGTCCCCAACGGTTGTAAATGCTCCTCTGAAATCTTTGGCGGTCGAAACAGAAGGGTTTTTATCACAGGACAAGAAATCAGCCCTCAACAACTTAGCCGGCGGAAAAAGATTTTTGAAAAAATCCCTAAGCCCCGGGGTCACAATTTCAGAAAAAATCTGACTTTCAGCAATTCACGCAAAAATGGTCCCCAACGTTTCCAAATGCTCCTCTGAAATCTTTGGCGGTCGAAACAGAAGGGTTTTTATCACAGGACAAGAAATCAGCCCTCAACAACTTAAGCGGTGGAAAAAGAGTTTTTTAAAAAATCCCTAAGCCCCGGGGTCACAATTTCAGAAAAACCTGATATTCCGCAGTTCACTGAAAAATGGTCCCCAACGGTTGCAAATGCTCCCCTGAAATCTTTGGCGGTCGAAACAGAAGGGTTTTTATCACAGGACAAGAAATCAGCCCTCAAGAACTTAAGCGGTGGAAAAGATTTTTCAAAAAATCTTTAAGCCCCGGGGTCACAATTTCAGAAAAAATCTGACTTTCAGCAATTCACTCAAAAATGTCCCCAACGGTTGCAAATGCTCCCCTAAAAGGTTTGGCGGTCAAAATAGAAGGCTTTTTATCACAGGACAAGAAATTATCCTTCGACAACTTAAAAAGATTTTTTGAAAAAATCCCTAAGCCCCGGGGTCACAATTTCAGGAAAAATCTGACTTTCAGCAATTCACGCAAAAATGGTCCCCAACGGTTGCAAATGCTCCCCTAAAAGGTTTGGCGGTCAAAATAGAAGGCTTTTTGTCACAGGACAAGAAATTAGCCTTCGACAACTTAACCGGCGGAAAAAGATTTATGGAAAAAATCCCTAAGCTCCGGGGTCACAATTTCAGCAAAAATCTGACTTTAAGCAATTGACTCAAAAATGGTCCCCAACGGTTGCAAATGCTCCCTAAAAGGTTTGGCGGTCGAAACAGAAGGGTTTTTTTCACAGGACAAGAAATCAGCCCTCAACAACTTAAGCGGCGGAAAAAGATTTATGGAAAAAATCCATAAGCTCCGGGGTCACAATTTCAGCAAAAATCTGACTTTAAGCAATTGACTCAAAAATGGTCCCCAACGGTTGCAAATGCTCCCGTAAAAGGTTTGGCGGTCGAAACAGAAGGGTTTTTTCCACAGGACAAGAAATCAGCCCTCAACAACTTAAACGGCGGAAAAAGATTTTTTGAAAAAATCCCTAAGCCCCGGGGTCACAATTTCAGAAAAAATCTGACTTTCAGCAATTCACTCAAAAATGGTGCCCAACGGTTGCAAATGCTCCCCTAAAAGGTTTGGCGGTCAAAATAGAAGGCTTTTAATCACAGGACAAGAAATTAACCTTTGACAACTTAACCGGCGGAAAAAGATTTTTTGAAAAAATCCCTAAGCCCCGGGGTCACAATTTCAGAAAAAATCTGACTTTCAGCAATTCACTCAAAAATGGTCCCCAACGGTTGCAAATGCTCCTCTCAAAACTTTGGCGGTCGGAACAAGGGTTTTTATCACAGGACAAGAAATCAGCCCTCAACAACTTAGCCGGCGGAAAAAGATTTTTTGAAAAAATCCCTAAGCCCCGGGGTCACAATTTCAGAAAAATCTGACTTTCAGCAATTCACGCAAAAATGGTCCCCAACGTTTGCAAATGCTCCTCTGAAATCTTTGGCGGTCGAAACAGAAGGGTTTTTATCACAGGACACGAAATCAGCCCTCAACACCTTAAGCGGTGGAAAAGAGTTTTTAAAAAATCCCTAAGCCCCGGGGTCACAATTTCAGAAAAAACTGATATTCCGCAGTTCACTGAAAAATGGTCCCCAACGGTTGCAAATGCTCCCCTGAAATCTTTGGCGGTCGAAACAGAAGGGTTTTTATCACAGGACAAGAAATCAGCCCTCAAGAACTTAAGCGGTGGAAAAGATTTTTGAAAAATCTCTAAGCCCCGGGTCACAATTTCAGAAAAATCTGACTTTCAGCAATTCACTCAAAAATGGTCCCCAACGGTTGCAAATGCTCCTCTGAAATCTTTGGCGGTCGAAACAGAAGGGTTTTTATCACAGGACAAGAAATCAGCCCTCAACAACTTAACCGCCAGAAATATATTTTTGAAAAAATCCGTAAGCCCCGGGGTCACAATTTCAGCAAAAATCTGACTTTCAGCAATTCACTCAAAATGGTGCCCAACGGTTGCAAATGTTCCCTAAAAGGTTTGGCGGTCAAAATAGAAGGCTTTTCGTCACAGGACAAGAAATTAGCCTTCGACAACTTAAACGGTGGAAAAAGATTTTTTGAAAAAAACCCTAAGCCCCGGGGTCACAATTTCAGCAAAAACCTGATTTTCAGCAATTCACTCAAAAATGGTCCCCAACGGTTGCAAATGCTCCCCTGAAATCTTTGGCGGTCGAAACAGAAGGGTTTTTATCACAGGACAAGAAATCAGCCCTCAACAACTTCACCGGCGGAAAAGATTTTTTGAAAAATCCCTAAGCCCCGGGTCACAATTTCAGAAAAAATTGACTTTCAGCAATTCACTCAAAAATGGTCCCCAACGGTTGCAAATGCTCCCCTAAAAGGTTTGGCAATCAAAATAGAAGGCTTTGAATCACAGGACAAGAAATTAGCCTTCGACAACTTAACCGGCGGAAAAGATTTTTGAAAAATCCCTAAGCCCCGGGGTCACAATTTCAGAAAACCTGATATTCCGCAGTTCACTCAAAAATGGTCCCCAACGGTTGCAAATGCTCCCTGAAATCTTTGGCGGTCGAAACAGAAGGGTTTTTATCACAGGACAAGAAATCAGCCCTCAACAACTTAAACGGTGGAGATAGATTTTTGAAAATCCCTAAGCCCCGGGGTAAAAATTTCATTAAAAATCTGACTTTCAGCAATTCACTCAAAAATGGTGCCCAACGGTTGCAAATGCTCCCCTGAAATCTTTGGCGGTCGAAACAGAAGGGTTTTTATCACAGGACAAGAAATCAGCCCTCAACAACTTCACCGGCGGAAAAAGATATTTTGAAAAAATCCCTAAGCCCCGGGGTCACAATTTCAGAAAAAAATTGACTTTCAGCAATTCACTCAAAAATGGTCCCCAACGGTTGCAAATGCTCCTCTGAAATCTTTGGCGGTCGAAACAGAAGGGTTTTTATCACAGGACAAGAAGTCAGCCCTCAACAACTTAAGCGGTGGAAAAGATTTTTGAAAAACTCCCTAAGCCCCGGGGTCACAATTTCAGCAAAAATCTGACTTTCAGCAATTCACTCAAAAATGGTGCCCAACGGTTGCAAATACTCCCCTAAAAGATTTGGCGGTCAAAATAGAAGGCTTTTTATCACAGGACAAGAAATTAGCTTTCGACAACTTAACCGGCGGAAAAAGATTTTTTGAAAAAATCCCTAAGCCCCGGGTCACAATTTCAGCAAAAATCTGAATTTAAGCAATTGACTCAAAAATGGTCCCCAACGGTTGCAAATGCTCCTCTGAAATCATTGGCGGTCGAAACAAGGGTTTTTATCACAGGACAAGAAATCAGCCCTCAACAACTTAAGCGGTGGAAAAAGATTTTTTGAAAAAATCCCTAAGCCCCGGGGTCACAATTTCAGAAAAAATTTGACTTTCAGCAATTCACTCAAAAATGGTCCCCAACGGTTGCAAATGCTCCTCTGAAATCTTTGGCGGTCGAAACAGAAGGGTTTTTATCACAGGACAAGAAATCAGCCCTCAACAACTCAAGCGGTGGAAAAAGAGTTTTTGAAAAAATCCCTAAGCCCCGGGGTCACAATTTCAGAAAAAATCTAACTTTCAGCAATTCACTCAAAAATGGTGCCCAACGGTTGCAAATGCTCCCCTAAAAGGTTTGGCGGTCAAAAAGAAGGCTTTTTGTCACAGGACAAGAAATTAGCCTTCGACAACTTAAACGGCGGAAACAGATTTTTGAAAAATCCCTAAGCCCCGGGTCACAATTTCAGAAAAATTTGACTGTCAGCAATTCACTCAAAAATTGTGCCCAACGGTTGCAAATTCTCCCCTAAAAGGTTTGGAGGTCAAAATAGAAGGCTTTTTATCACAGGACAAGAAATTATCCTTCGACAACTTAAAAAGATTTTTTGAAAAAATCCCTAAGCCCCGGGGTCACAATTTCAGAAAAAATCTGACTTTCAGCAATTCACTCAAAAATGGTCCCCAACGGTTGCAAATGCTCCTCTGAAATCTTTGGCGGTCGAAACAGAAGGGTTTTAATCACAGGACAAGAAATCAGCCCTCAACAACTTAACCGGCGGAAAAAGATTTTTTGAAAAAATCCCTAAGCCCCTGGGTCACAATTTCAGAAAAAATCTGACTTTCCGCAATTCACTCAAAAATGGTCCCCAACGGTTGCAAATGCTCCTCTGAAATCTTTGGCGGTCGAAACAGAAGGGTTTTTATCACAGGACAAGAAATCAGCCCTCAACAACTCAAGCGGTGGAAAAAGAGTTTTTGAAAAAATCCATAAGCCACGGGGTCACAATTTCAGAAAAATCTAACTTTCAGCAATTCACTCAAAAATGGTGCCCAACGGTTGCAAATGCTCCCCTAAAAGGTTTGGCGGTCAAAAAGAAGGCTTTTTGTCACAGGACAAGAAATTAGCCTTCGACAACTTAAACGGTGGAAACAGATTTTTTGAAAAAATCCCTAAGCCCCGGGGTCACAATTTCAGAAAAAATCTGACTTTCAGCAATTCACTCAAAAATGGTCCCCAACGGTTGCAAATGCTCCCCTAAAAGGTTTGGCGGTCAAAATAGAAGGCTTTTTGTCACAGGACAAGAAATTAGCCTTCGACAACTTAACCGGCGGAAAAGATTTTTTGAAATAATACCTAAGCCCCGGGGTCACAATTTCAGAAAAACCTGATATTCCGCAGTTCACTCAAAAATGGTCCCCAACGGTTGTAAATGCTCCCCTGAAATCTTTGGCGGTCGAAACAGAAGGGTTTTTATCACAGGAAAAGAAATCAGCCCTCAACAACTTAAACGGTGGAAAAAGATTTTTTTAAAAAAATCCCTAAGCCCCGGGGTCACAATTTCAGAAAAAATCTGACTTTCAGCAATTCACTCAAAAATGGTGCCCAACAGTTGCAAATGCTCCCCTAAAAGGTTTGGCGGTCAAAATAGAAGGCTTTTAATCACAGGACAAGAAATTAGCCTTCGACAACTTAACCGGGCGGAAAAGATTTTTGAAAAATCCCTAAGCCTCGGGGTCACAATTTCAGAAAAATCTGACTTTCAGCAATTCACTCAAAAATGGTCCCCAACGGTTGCAAATGATCCCCTGAAATCTTTGGCGGTCGAAACAGAAGGGTTTTTATCACAGGACAAGAAATCAGCCCTCAACAACTGTACCGGCGGAAAAAGATTTTTGAAAAATCCCTAAGCCCCGGGTCACAATTTAAGAAAAAATTTGACTATCAGCAATTCACTCAAAAATGGTCCCCAACGGTTGCAAATGCTCATCTGAAATCTTTGGCGGTCGTAACAGAAGGGTTTTTTTCACAGGACAAGAAATCAGCCCTCAACAACTTAAACGGGGGTAAAAAAATATTTTGAAAAAATCCCTAAGCCCCGGGGTCACAATTTCAGCAAAAATTTGACTTTCAGCAATTCACTCAAAAATGGTCCCCAACGATTGCAAATGCACCTCTGAAATCTTTGGCGGTCGAAACAGAAGGGTTTTTATCACAGGACAAGAAATCAGCCCTCAACAACTCAAGCGGTGGAAAAAGAGTTTTTGAAAAAATCCCTAAGCCCCGGGGTCACAATTTCAGAAAAAATCTAACTTTCAGCAATTCACTCAAAAATGGTGCCCAACGGTTGCAAATGCTCCCCTAAAAGGTTTGGCGGTCAAAAAGAAGGCTTTTTGTCACAGGACAAGAAATTAGCCTTCGACAACTTAAACGGTGGAAACAGATTTTTTGAAAAAATCCCTAAGCCCCGGGGTCACAATTTCAGAAAAACCTGATATTCCGCAGTTCACTCAAAAATGGTCCCCAACGGTTGTAAATGCTCCCCTGAAATCTTTGGCGGTCGAAACAGAAGGGTTTTTATCACAGGACAAGAAATCAGCCCTGAACAACTTAAACGGTTGAAAAAGATTTTTTTTAAAAAATCCCTAAGCCCCGGGGTCACAATTTCAGAAAAAATCTGACTTTCAGCAATTCACTCAAAAATGGTGCCCAACAGTTGCAAATGCTCCCCTAAAAGGTTTGGCGGTCAAAATAGAAGGCTTTTAATCACAGGACAAGAAATTAGCCTTCGACAACTTAACCGGCGGAAAAAGATTTTTTGAAAAAATCCCTAAGTCTCATGGTCACAATTTCAGAAAAAATCTGACTTTCAGCAATTCACTCAAAAATGGTCCCCAACGGTTGCAAATGATCCCCTGAAATCTTTGGCGGTCGAAACAGAAGGGTTTTTATCACAGGACAAGAAATCAGCCCTCAACAACTTTACCGGCGGAAAAAGATTTTTTGAAAAAATCCCTAAGCCCCGGGGTCACAATTTCAGAAAAAATTTGACTATCAGCAATTCACTCAAAAATGGTCCCCAACGGTTGCAAATGCTCCTCTGAAATCTTTGGCGGTCGAAACAGAAGGGTTTTTTTCACAGGACAAGAAATCAGCCCTCAACAACTTAAACGGGCGGAAAAGATTTTTGAAAAATCCCTAAGCCCCGGGGTCACAATTTCAGCAAAAATTTGACTTTCAGCAATTCACTCAAAAATGGTCCCCAACGGTTGCAAATGCTCCCCTAAAAGGTTTGGCGGTCAAAAAGAAGGCTTTTTGTCACAGGACAAGAAATTAGCCTTCGACAACTTAAACGGTGGAAACAGATTTTTTGAAAAATCCCTTAAGCCCCGGGGTCACAATTTCAGAAAAATCTGACTTTCAGCAATTCACTCAAAATGGTGCCCAACGGTTGCAAATGCTCCCTAAAAGGTTTGGCGGTCAAAATAGAAGGCTTTTTATCACAGGACAAGAAATTATCCTTCGACAACTTAAAAAGATTTTTGAAAAAATCCCTAAGCCCCGGGTCACAATTTCAGAAAAATCTGACTTTCATCATTTCACTCAAAAATGGTCCCCATCGGTTGCAAATGCTCCACTGAAATCTTTGGCGGTCGAAACAGAAGGGTTTTTATCACAGGACAAGAAATCAGCCCTCAACAACTTAAACGGCGGAAAAGATTTTTGAAAAAATCCCTAAGCCCCGGGTCACAATTTCAGCAAAAATCTGACTTTCAGCAATTCACTCAAAAATGGTCCCCAACGGTTGCAAATGCACCTCAGAAATCTTTGGCGGTCGAAACAGAAGGGTTTTTATCACAGGACAAGAAATCAGCCCTCAACAACTCAAGCGGTGGAAAAGAGTTTTTGAAAAAATCCCTAAGCCCCGGGTCACAATTTCAGAAAAAATCTAACTTTCAGCAATTCACTCAAAAATGGTGCCCAACGGTTGCAAATGCTACCCAAAAAGGTTTGGCGGTCAAAAAGAAGGCTTTTGTCACAGGACAAGAAAATAGCCTTCGACAACTTAAACTGTGGAAACAGATTTTTTGAAAAAATCCCTAAGCCCCGGGGTCACAATTTCAGAAAAAATCTGACTTTCAGCAATTCACTCAAAAATGGTGCCCAACGGTTGCAAATGCTCCTCTGAAATCTTTGGCGGTCGAAACAGAAGGGTTTTAATCACAGGACAAGAAATCAGCCCTCTACAACTTAACCGCCGGAAAATGATAGTTTGAAATGACCATAAGCCCCGGGGTCACAATTTAAGAAAAATCTGATTTCAGCAATTCACTCAAAAATGGTTCCCAACGGTTGCAAATGCTCCTCTGAAATCTTTGGCGGTCGAAACAGAAGGGTTTTATCACAGGACAAGAAATCAGCCCTCAACAACTTTACCGGCGGAAAAGATTTTTGAAAAAATCCCTAAGCCCCGGGTCACAATTTCAGAAAAATCTGACTTTCAGCAATTCACTCAAAAATGGTCCCCAACGGTTGCAAATGCTCCTCTGAAATCTTTGGCGGTCGAAACAAAAGTTTTTATCACAGGACAAGAAATCAGCCCTCAACAACTTAAGCGGTGGAAAAGATTTTTGAAAAATCCCTAAGCCCCGGGTCACAATTTCAGAAAAATCTGACTTTCAGCAATTCACTCAAAAATGGTCCCCAACGGTTGCAAATGCTCCTCTGAAATCTTTGGCGGTCGAAACAAGGGTTTTTATCACAGGACAAGAAATCAGCCCTCAACAACTTAACCGGCGGAAAAAGATTTTTTGAAAAAATCCCTAAGCCCCTGGGTCACAATTTCAGAAAAAATCTGACTTTCAGCAATTCACTCAAAAATGGTCCCCAACGGTTGCAAATGCTCCCCTAAAAGGTTTGGCGGTCAAAATAGAAGGCTTTTTGTCACAGGACAAGAAATTAGCCTTCGACAACTTAACCGGCGGAAAAAGATTTTTTGAAAAAATCCCTAAGCCCGGGGTCACAATTTCAGAAAAACCTGACTTTCCGCAGTTCACTCAAAAATGGTCCCCAACGGTTGCAAATGCTCCCCTGAAATCTTTGGCGGTCGAAACAGAAGGGTTTTTATCACAGGACAAGAAATCAGCCCTCAACAACTTAAACGGAGGAAAAGATTTTTTAAAAAATCCCTAAGCCCCGGGTCACAATTTCAGAAAAAATCTGACTTTCAGCAATTCACTCAAAAATGGTGCCCAACAGTTGCAAATGCTCCCCTTAAAGGTTTGGCGGTCAAAATAGAAGGCTTTTTATCACAGGACAAGAAATTATCCTTCGACAACTTAAAAAGATTTTTTGAAAAAATCCCTAAGCCCCGGGGTCACAATTTCAGAAAAAATCTGATTTCAGCAATTCACTCAAAAATGGTCCCCAACGGTTGCAAATGCTCCTCTGAAATCTTTGGCGGTCGAAACAGAAGGGTTTTATCACAGGACAAGAAATCAGCCCTCAACAACTTAAACGGCGGAAAAGATTTTTGAAAAAATCCCTAAGCCCCGGGTCACAATTTCACCAAAAATTTGACTTTCAGCAATTCACTCAAAAATGGTCCCCAACGGTTGAAAATGCACCTCTGAAATCTTTGGCGGTCGAAACAGAAGGGTTTTTATCACAGGACAAGAAATCAGCCCTGAACAACTTAAACGGTTGAAAAAGATTTTTTTTAAAAAATCCATAAGCCCGGGGTTCACATTTTCAGAAAAATCTGACTTTCAGCAATTCACTCAAAAATGGTGCCCAACAGTTGCAAATGCTCCCTAAAAGGTTTGGCGGTCAAAATAGAAGGCTTTTAATCACAGGACAAGAAATTAGCCTTCGACAACTTAACCGGCGGAAAAGATTTTTGAAAAATCCCTAAGTCTCATGGTCACAATTTCAGAAAAAATCTGACTTTCAGCAATTCACTCAAAAATGGTCCCCAACGGTTGCAAATGATCCCTGAAATCTTTGGCGGTCGAAACAGAAGGGTTTTTATCACAGGACAAGAAATCAGCCCTCAACAACTTTACCGGCGGAAAAGATTTTTTGAAAAAATCCCTAAGCCCCGGGGTCACAATTTCAGAAAAAATTTGACTATCAGCAATTCACTCAAAAATGGTCCCCAACGGTTGCAAATGCTCCTCTGAAATCTTTGGCGGTCGAAACAGAAGGGTTTTTATCACAGGACAAGAAATCAGCCCTCAACAACTTAAACGGCGGAAAAAGATTTTTTGAAAAAATCCCTAAGCCCCGGGGTCACAATTTCAGCAAAAATTTGACTTTCAGCAATTCACTCAAAAATGGTCCCCAACGGTTGCAAATGCTCCCCTAAAAGGTTTGGCGGTCAAAAGAAGGCTTTTGTCACAGGACAAGAAATTAGCCTTCGACAACTTAAACGGTGGAAACAGATTTTTGAAAAAATCCCTAAGCCCCGGGGTCACAATTTCAGAAAAAATCTGACTTTCAGCAATTCACTCAAAAATGGTGCCCAACGGTTGCAAATGCTCCCCTAAAAGGTTTGGCGGTCAAAATAGAAGGCTTTTTATCACAGGACAAGAAATTATCCTTCGACAACTTAAAAAGATTTTTTGAAAAAATCCCTAAGCCCCGGGGTCACAATTTCAGAAAAAATCTGACTTTCAGCAATTCACTCAAAAATGGTCCCCAACGGTTGCAAATGCTCCTCTGAAATCTTTGGCGGTCGAAACAGAAGGGTTTTTATCACAGGACAAGAAATCAGCCCTCAACAACTTAAACGGCGGAAAAGATTTTTGAAAAATCCCTAAGCCCCGGGTCACAATTTCAGCAAAAATTTGACTTTCAGCAATTCACTCAAAATGGTCCCCAACGGTTGCAAATGCACCTCTGAAATCTTTGGCGGTCGAAACAGAAGGGTTTTTATCACAGGACAAGAAATCAGCCCTCAACAACTCAAGCGGTGGAAAAGAGTTTTTGAAAAATCCCTAAGCCCCGGGTCACAATTTCAGAAAAATCTAACTTTCAGCAATTCACTCAAAAATGGTGCCCAACGGTTGCAAATGCTCCCCTAAAAGGTTTGGCGGTCAAAAGAAGGCTTTTTGTCACAGGACAAGAAAATAGCCTTCGACAACTTAAACGGTGGAAACAGATTTTTGAAAAATCCCTAAGCCCCGGGTCACAATTTCAGAAAAATCTGACTTTCAGCAATTCACTCAAAAATGGTGCCCAACGGTTGCAAATGCTCCTCTGAAATCTTTGGCGGTCGAAACAGAAGGGTTTTAATCACAGGACAAGAAATCAGCCCTCAACAACTTAACCGGCGGAAAAAGATTTTTTGAAAAAACCCTAAGCCCCGGGGTCACAATTTCAGAAAAAATCTGATTTCAGCAATTCACTCAAAAATGGTTCCCAACGGTTGCAAATGCTCCTCTGAAATCTTTGGCGGTCGAAACAGAAGGGTTTTTATCACAGGACAAGAAATCAGCCCTCAACAACTTTACCGGCGGAAAAGATTTTTTGAAAAATCCCTAAGCCCGGGGTCACAATTTCAGAAAAATCTGACTTTCAGCAATTCACTCAAAAATGGTCCCCAACGGTTGCAAATGCTCCTCTGAAATCTTTGGCGGTCGAAACAAAGGTTTTTATCACAGGACAAGAAATCAGCCCTCAACAACTTAAGCGGTGGAAAAAGATTTTTTGAAAAAATCCCTAAGCCCCGGGGTCACAATTTCAGAAAAAATCTGACTTTCAGCAATTCACTCAAAAATGGTCCCCAACGGTTGCAAATGCTCCTCTGAAATCTTTGGCGGTCGAAACAAGGGTTTTTATCACAGGACAAGAAATCAGCCCTCAACAACTTAACCGGCGGAAAAAGATTTTTTGAAAAAATCCCTAAGCGCCTGGGTCACAATTTCAGAAAAAATCTGACTTTCAGCAATTCACTCAAAAATGGTCCCCAACGGTTGCAAATGCTCCCCTAAAAGGTTTGGCGGTCAAAATAGAAGGCTTTTTGTCACAGGACAAGAAATTAGCCTTCGACAACTTAACCGGCGGAAAAAGATTTTTTGAAAAATTCCCTAAGCCCCGGGGTCACAATTTCAGAAAAACCTGATATTCCGCAGTTCACTCAAAAATGGTCCCCAACGGTTGCAAATGCTCCCCTGAAATCTTTGGCGGTCGAAACAGAAGGGTTTTTATCACAGGACAAGAAATCAGCCCTCAACAACTTAAACGGTGGAAAATTTTTTTTTAAAAAAATCCCTAAGCCCCGGGGTCACAATTTCAGAAAAAATCTGACTTTCAGCAATTCACTCAAAAATGGTGCCCAACAGTTGCAAATGCTCCCCTTAAAGGTTTGGCGGTCAAAATAGAAGGCTTTTTATCACCGGACAAGAAATTATCCTTCGACAACTTAAAAGATTTTTGAAAAATCCCTAAGCCCCGGGTCACAATTTCAGAAAAAATCTGATTTCAGCAATTCACTCAAAAATGGTCCCCAACGGTTGCAAATGCTCCTCTGAAATCTTTGGCGGTCGAAACAGAAGGGTTTTTATCACAGGACAAGAAATCAGCCCTCAACAACTTAAACGGCGGAAAAGATTTTTGAAAAATCCCTAAGCCCCGGGGTCACAATTTCAGCAAAAATTTGACTTTCAGCAATTCACTCAAAAATGGTCCCCAACGGTTGAAAATGCACCTCTGAAATCTTTGGCGGTCGAAACAGAAGGGTTTTTATCACAGGACAAGAAATCAGCCCTCAACAACTCAAGCGGTGGAAAAAGAGTTTTTGAAAAAATCCCTAAGCCCCGGGGTCACAATTTCAGAAAAAATCTGACTTTCAGCAATTCACTCAAAAATGGTGCCCAACAGTTGCAAATGCTCCCCTAAAAGGTTTGGCGGTCAAAATAGAAGGCTTTTAATCACAGGACAAGAAATTAGCCTTCGACAACTTAACCGGCGGAAAAAGATTTTTTGAAAAAATCCCTAAGCCTCGAGGTCACAATTTCATAAAAAATCTGACTTTCAGCAATTCACTCAAAAATGGTCCCCAACGGTTGCAAATGTACCCCTGAAATCTTTGGCGGTCGAAACAGAAGGGTTTTTATCACAGGACAAGAAATCAGCCCTCAACAACTTGACCGGCGGAAAAAGATTTTTTGAAAAAATCCCTAAGCCCCGGGGTCACAATTTCAGAAAAAAATTGACTATCAGCAATTCACTCAAAAATGGTCCCCAACGGTTGCAAATGCTCCTCTGAAATCTTTGGCGGTCGAAACAGAAGGGTTTTTATCACAGGACAAGAAATCAGCCCTCAACAACTCAAGCGGTGGAAAAAGAGTTTTTGAAAAAATCCCTAAGCCCCGGGGTCACAATTTCAGAAAAAATCTAACTTTCAGCAATTCACTCAAAAATGGTGCCCAACGGTTGCAAATGCTCCCCTAAAAGGTTAGGCGGACAAAAAGAAGGCTTTTGTCACAGGACAAGAAATTAGCCTTCGACAACTTAAGCGGTGGAAACAGATTTTTGAAAAAATCCCTAAGCCCAGGGTCACAATTTCAGAAAAATCTGACTTTCAGCAATTCACTCAAAAATGGTCCCCAACGGTTGCAAATGCTCCTCTGAAATCTTTGGCGGTCGAAACAGAAGGGTTTTTTTCACAGGACAAGAAATCAGCCCTCAACAACTTAAACGGCGGAAAAAGATTTTTTGAAAAAATCCCTAAGCCCCGGGGTCACAATTTCAGCAAAAATTTGACTTTCAGCAATTCACTCAAAAATGGTCCCCAACGGTTGCAAATGCACCTCTGAAATCTTTGGCGGTCGAAACAGAAGGGTTTTTATCACAGGACAAGAAATCAGCCCTCAACAACTCAAGCGGTGGAAAAAGAGTTTTTGAAAAAATCCCTAAGCCCCGGGGTCACAATTTCAGAAAAAATATAACTTTCAGCAATTCACTCAAAAATGGTGCCCAACGGTTGTAAATGCTCCCCTAAAAGGTTTGGCGGTCAAAAAGAAGGCTTTTTGTCACAGGACAAGAAATTAGCCTTCGACAACTTAAACGGTGGAAACAGATTTTTTGAAAAAATCCCTAAGCCCAGGGTCACAATTTCAGAAAAATCTGACTTTCAGCAATTCACTCAAAAATGGTGCCCAACGGTTGCAAATGCTCCCCCTAAAAGGTTTGGCGGTCAAAATAGAAGGCTTTTTATCACAGGACAAGAAATTATCCTTCGACAACTTAAAAAGATTTTTTTGAAAAAATCCATAAGCCCCAGGGTCACAATTTCAGCAAAAATTTTGACTTTCAGCAATTCACTCAAAAATGGTCCCCAACGGTTGCAAATGCACCTCTGAAATCTTTGGCGGTCGAAACAGAAGGGTTTTTATCACAGGACAAGAAATCAGCCCTCAACAACTCAAGCGGTGGAAAAATTGTTTTTGAAAAAATCCCTAAGCCCCGGGGTCACAATTTCAGAAAAAATCTAACTTTCAGCAATTCACTCAAAAATGGTGCCCAACGGTTGCAAATGCTCCCCTAAAAGGTTTGGCGGTCAAAAAGAAGGCTTTTTGTCACAGGACAAGAAATTAGCCTTCGACAACTTAAACGGTGGAAACAGATTTTTTGAAAAAATCCCTAAGCCCGGGGGCACAATTTCAGAAAAAATCTGACTTTCAGCAATTCACTCAAAAATGGTGCCCAACGGTTGCAAATGCTCCCCTAAAAGGTTTGGCGGTCAAAATAGAAGGCTTTTTATCACAGGACAAGACATTATCCTTCGACAACTTAAAAAGATTTTTGAAAAAATCCCTAAGCCCCGAGGTCACAATTTCAGAAAAATCTGACTTTCAGCAATTCACTCAAAAATGGTCCCCAACGGTTGCAAATGCTCCTCTGAAATCTTTGGCGGTCGAAACAGAAGGGTTTTTATCACAGGACAAGAAATCAGCCCTCAACAACTTTACCGGCGGAAAAAGATTTTTTGAAAAAATCCCTAAGCCCCGGGGTCACATTTTCAGAAAAAATCTGACTTTCAGCAATTCACTCAAAAATGGTCCCCAACGGTTGCAAATGCTCCTCTGAAATCTTTGGCGGTCGAAACAGAAGGGTTTTTATCACAGGACAAGAAATCAGCCCTCATCAACTTTACCGGCGGAAAAAGATTTTTTGAAAAAATCCCTAAGCCCCGGGGTCACAATTTCAGAAAAAATCTGACTTTCAGCAATTCACTCAAAAATGGTCCCCAACGGTTGCAAATGCTCCTCTGAAATCTTTGGCGGTCGAAACAAGGGTTTTATCACAGGACAAGAAATCAGCCCTCAACAACTTAACCGGCGGAAAAGATTTTTGAAAAAATCCCTAAGCCCCTGGGTCACAATTTCAGAAAAATCTGACTTTCAGCAATTCACTCAAAAATGGTCCCCAACGGTTGCAAATGCTCCCTAAAAGGTTTGGCGGTCAAAATAGAAGGCTTTTTGTCACAGGACAAGAAATTAGCCTTCGACAACTTAACCAGCGGAAAAGATTTTTGAAAAATCCCTAAGCCCAGGGTCACAATTTCAGAAAAACCTGATATTCCGCAGTTCACTCAAAAATGGTCCCCAACGGTTGCAAATGCTCCCCTGAAATCTTTGGCGGTCGAAACAGAAGGGTTTTTATCACAGGACAAGAAATCAGCCCTCAACAACTTAAACGGTGGAAAAAGATTTTTTAAAAAATCCCTAAGCCCCGGGGTCACAATTTCAGAAAAAATCTGACTTTCAGCAATTCACTCAAAAATGGTGCCCAACAGTTGCAAATGCTCCCCTAAAAGGTTTGGCGGTCAAAATATAAGGCTTTTTATCACAGGACAAGAAATTATCCTTCGACAACTTAAAAAGATTTTTTGAAAAAATCCCTAAGCCCCGGGGTCACAATTTCAGCAAAAATTTGACTTTCAGCAATTCACTCAAAAATGGTCCCCAACGGTTGCAAATGCACCTCTGAAATCTTTGGCGGTCGAAACAGAAGGGTTTTTATCACAGGACAAGAAATCAGCCCTCAACAACTCAAGCGGTGGAAAAAGAGTTTTTGAAAAAATCCCTAAGCCCCGGGGTCACAATTTCAGAAAAAATCTGACTTTCAGCAATTCACTCAAAAATGGTCCCCAACGGTTGCAAATGCTCCTCTGAAATCTTTGGCGGTCGAAACAAGCGTTTTATCACAGGACAAGAAATCAGCCCTCAACAACTTAAGCGGTGGAAAAGATTTTTGAAAAATCCCTAAGCCCGGGGTCACAATTTCAGAAAAATCTGACTTTCAGCAATTCACTCAAAAATGGTCCCCAACGGTTGCAAATGCTCCTCTGAAATCTTTGGCGGTCGAAACAAGGGTTTTTATCACAGGACAAGAAATCAGCCTTCGACAACTTAACCGGCGGAAAAAGATTTTTTGAAAAAATCCCTAAGCCTCGGGGTCACAATTTCAGAAAAAATCTGACTTTCAGCAATTCACTCAAAAATGGTCCCCAACGGTTGCAAATGATCCCCTGAAATCTTTGGCGGTCGAAACAGAAGGGTTTTTATCACAGGACAAGAAATCAGCCCTCAACAACTTTACCGGCGAAAAAAGATTTTTTGAAAAATTCCCTAAGCCCGGGGTCACAATTTCAGAAAAATTTGACTTTCAGCAATTCACTCAAAAATGGTCCCCAACGGTTGCAAATGCTCCTCTGAAATCTTTGGCGGTCGAAACAGAAGGGTTTTTATCACAGGACAAGAAATCAGCCCTCAACAACTCAAGCGGTGGAAAAAGAGTTTTTGAAAAAATCCCTAAGCCCGGGTCACAATTTCAGAAAAATCTGACTTTCAGCAATTCACTCAAAATGGTGCCCAACGGTTGCAAATGCTCCCCTAAAAGGTTTGGCGGTCAAAATAGAAGGCTTTTTGTCACAGGACAAGAAATTAGCCTTCGACAACTTAAAAAGATTTTTTGAAAAAATCCCTAAGCCCCGGGGTCAAAATTTCAGAAAAAATCTGACTTTCAGCAAATCACTCAAAAATGGTCCCCAACGGTTGCAAATGCTCCTCTGAAATCTTTGGCGGTCGAAACAGAAGGGTTTTAATCACAGGACAAGAAATCAGCCCTCAACAACTTAACCGGCGGAAAAGATTTTTGAAAAAATCCCTAAGCCCGGGGTCACAATTTCAGAAAAAATCTGACTTTCAGCAATTCACTCAAAAATTGTGCCCAACGGTTGCAAATGCTCCCCTAAAAGGTTTGGCGGTCAAAATAGAAGGCTTTTTGTCACAGGACAAGAAATTAGCCTTCGACAACTTAAACGGTGGAAACAGATTTTTTGAAAAGATCCCTAAACCCCGGGGTCACAATTTCAGCAAAAACCTGATTTTCAGCAATTCACTCAAAAATGGTGCCCAACGGTTGCAAATGCTCCCCTAAAAGGTTTGGCGGTCGAAACAGAAGGGTTTTTATCACAGGACAAGAAATTATCCCTCGACAACTTAACCGGCGGAAAAAGATTTTTTGAATAAGTCCCTAAGCCTCGGGGTCACAATTTCAGCAAAAATTTGACTTTCAGCAATTCACTCAAAAATGGTCCCCAACGGTTGCAAATGCACCTCTGAAATCTTTGGCGGTCGAAACAAAAGGGTTTTTATCACAGGACAAGAAATCAGCCCTCAACAACTCAAGCGGTGGAAAAAGAGTTTTTGAAAAAATCCCTAAGCCCCGGGGTCACAATTTCAGAAAAAATCTGACTTTCAGCAATTCACTCAAAAATGGTGCCCAACGGTTGCAAATGCTCCCCTAAAAGGTTTGGCGGTCAAAATAGAAGGCTTTTATCACAGGACAAGAAATTAGCCTTCGACAACTTAAAAGATTTTTGAAAAAATCCCTAAGCCCAGGGTCAAAATTTCAGAAAAATCTGACTTACAGCACTTCACTCAAAAAAGGTCCCCAACGGTTGCAAATGCTCCTCTGAAATCTTTGGCGGTCGAAACAGAAGTGTTTTTATCACAGGACAAGAAATCAGCCCTCAACAACTTAACCGGCGGAAATAGATTTTTTGAAAAAATCCCTAAGCCCCGGGGTCACAATTTCAGAAAACCTGATATTCCGCAGTTCACTCAAAAATGGTCCCCAACGGTTGCAAATGCTCCCCTGAAATCTTTGGCGGTCGAAAAGAAGGATTTTATCACAGGACAAGAAATCAGCCCTCAACAACTTCACCGGCGGAAAAGATTTTTGAAAAATCCCTAAGCCCGGGGTCACAATTTCAGAAAAATCTGACTTTCAGCAATTCACTCAAAAATGGTCCCCAACGGTTGCAAATGCTCCTCTGAAATCTTTGGCGGTCGAAACAAGGGTTTTATCACAGGACAAGAAATCAGCCCTCAACAACTTAAGCGGTGGAAAAGATTTTTGAAAAAATCCCTAAGCCCGGGTCACAATTTCAGAAAAAATCTGACTTTCAGCAATTCACTCAAAAATGGTCCCCAACGGTTGCAAATGCTCCTCTGAAATCTTTGGCGGTCGAAACAAGGGTTTTTATCACAGGACAAGAAATCAGCCCTCAACAACTTAAGCGGTGGAAAAAGATTTTTTGAAAAAATCCCTAAGCCCCGGGGTCACAATTTCAGAAAAAATCTGACTTTCAGCAATTCACTCAAAAATGGTCCCCAACGGTTGCAAATGCTCCCCTAAAAGGTTTGGCGGTCAAAATAGAAGGCTTTTTGTCACAGGACAAGAAATTAGCCTTCGACAACTTAACCGGCGGAAAAAGATTTTTTGAAAAAATCCCTAAGCCCCGGGGTCACAATTTCAGAAAAACCTGATATTCCGCAGTTCACTCAAAAATGGTCCACAACGGTTGCAAATGCTCCCCTAAAATCTTTGGCGTTCGAAACAGAAGGGTATTTATCACAGGACAAGAAATCACCCCTCTACAACTTAAGCTGTGGAAAAAGATTTTTTTTAAAAATCCCTACGCCCCGGGTCACAATTTCAGAAAAATCTGACTTTCAGCAATTCACTCAAAAATGGTGCCCAACAGTTGCAAATGCTCCCCTAAAAGGTTTGGCGGTCAAAATAGAAGGCTTTTAATCACAGGACAAGAAATTAGCCTTCGACAACTTAACCGGCGGAAAAAGATTTTTTGAAAAAATCCCTAAGCCCCGGGGTCACAATTTCAGAAAAAATCTGACTTTCAGCAATTCACTCAAAAATGGTCCCCAACGGTTGCAAATGATCCCCTGAAATCGTTGGCGGTCGAAACAGAAGGGTTTTTATCACAGGACAAGAAATCAGCCCTCAACAACTGTACCGGCGGAAAAAGATTTTTTGAAAAAATCCCTAAGCCCCGGGGTCACAATTTCAGAAAAAATTTGACTTTCAGCAATTCACTCAAAAATGGTCCCCAACGGTTGCAAATGCTCCTCTGAAATCTTTGGCGGTTCGAAACAGAAGGGTTTTATCACAGGACAAGAAATCAGCACTCAACAACTTCACCGGCGGATAAAGATTTTTTGAAAAAATCCCTAAGCCCCGGGGTCACAATTTCAGAAAAAATCTGACTTTCAGCAATTCACTCAAAAATGGTGCCCAACGGTTGCAAATGCTCCCTGAAATCTTTGGCGTTGAAACAGAA